>CBVK0100069503.1:0-14855 GCA_900067695.1 Picea abies
GGGGGGGGTGGGTTATTCCTTAGGGAAGGGACATTCCATTGATATAGACCCACATGAATCAAATAATCTTGTTATATTTGACCATGGAAACTTTGTCTTGGAGAGAATATTGAATATAACAACCAACACCGCCTAAGCCCCTAACCCCACTAGTACTTTATGTCTTCTATCTGCAAACTAAAAATCAATGATATCTTGGATAGTTTGGGATACTCCAAATATGATTCACATAGGTCTTGGTCAGAAAGAGAATATATAAATGTTTGATGTGTCATAAAGTGACACTAGATAGGACCAAAATGATACATTATAGGTCCAACATTTGATTGAAATTCTCGATATCCCACTTGCACCTTATCAAGAGATTTATTTGATAGGTCTGAGGTGGGTCCATGCACTTGGTTATGTAATCAAACACATATTTCTTTATTCTCAACCATAAATATTGGATTCTTAATGTTGCAATTGTCTTCTAGTATCCTGGATGACCAACATACAGTACATTGTGCATCTATTTCAACACTATATTTCTCCATTCTTGAGTGTTAGGAACATAAAATGTGTCCCTGAACAAGAGGATTCCATCCTCTTCCAATATGTAGTCTTTAAACTTCAACATTACATTTTCCTACTGCAAGCCTTCTGTAACTTGTGCACAATGATGATCCAATGCTACAGATTCCAAAATTATGCTTTCTAAGTATGAACAATACATGATAATGGATATAGCATGAAATTCATACACCCTCATGTTGAGTGAATCAACCACTTTATTCTCTCTTCCCTTGATGTTATTGATTTCGAAGTCATATTCAATGAGAAATTACATCCATCTACTTTGTCTAGCATTTAGTGTTGGCTGCTCAAACAAGTGTTTCATACCACTATGATTTGCATTAAACTCAATTTTAATACCCACACCACATTTCTAAGGCATGAACTATTGCTACTAATTATAATTCATGGGTAACATAATTTATTTCATCCTCCTTAATCTTCCTTGACTCATAACATATGACATACCCATTTTGTGTAAGGACTCCACCAAGACCTTCCTTGCACGTATTTTTGCACACAATAAAATCTTCGCCTGGATCTGCAACCTTTGAAATAGGTGCACTAGTCAATAATTCCTTCAAATGTTGGAAACTCTCCTCACACTTGGAATTTCATTCAAAATTTGTTCCCTTCTTCTGCAGTGAAGTGATTAGATGTGCAACCTTGGAAAAAAATTCACCAAATCTCATATAATATCCAAATAGTCCCATAAAGAATATCACCTTTTTTACGTTCTTTGGTGTTGGACAACTTTTGGTTGCTTCAATCTTCTCAGGGTCCACCTCCATGCCCTCCTCTAAGACGATGTGGCCCAAATAATGGATTTTCATTTGATATAAAGTGCACTTGCTTAACTTGACATACAATTGGTTCTCTCTCAACACCTGTAGCACCATCCTCCTCTTCCTTGATCCTCCTCCTCCTTGGATTAGATACGAATATAATCCAAGAAAACAATGATGAATTTGTCTAGTTAATCTTTGAATAATACATTCATTAGACACATAAAGGTGGATGGTACATTTGTCAATACAAATGGTACCAACCAAAAATCATATTGGTCATACCTTGTCTTGAATGTTGTATTTCTAGTGTCTTCTTCTTTTATTCTCACCTGATGGTAAAATGAACTCAGATCGATCTTGGAAAATATCCTCGCTTCTTTTGGTTGGTTAAAAATATCACCAATCCATGGTAGAGGGTACATTTTCTTTACAAAAACCTTATTCATATTTATGAAGTCTATACACAACATGAGAGTTCCATCCTTTTTCTCCACAAAAAGAACTGGGGCACCCCAAGGTGAGACACTTGGGCACATGTACTCCTTCAACAATTCTTCTAGTTGCATATGAAACTCCTTTGACCATGTTTTTCTCTTTCTATAGGGGTTTTTGGAAACCATGGTACCTCTAGGAATTAAGTTGATATCTCTCTTTGGTGGAAATCCTAGAAACTCCCAAAATACATCTTCATATTCTTTCAGTACTGGACAAACTTCAAGGTTTGTCTCCTTATCCTTGGTTGTCTCTTTCATACGAGTGACACATATCTGGTACCCCTTCCTAAATTTTATTTTCAGCTGCAATGTTGAAATATCTTTGACAAATATAGGTATTGGAATACCTTGCACTATTCTTGAGTTCCCCTACTCATCAAGGCATGTGAAATACTTGTTGTAACAATATGGGATACCAAAATTCTTATCCAACTAGTCCATACCAATTAATAAATCATATGTACCAAGTGGTATGATGTTTAAATTTCCCTTAGTGCTAACTCCATTCATGGTTATCGATAAATCCTTGACAATTTTGTTGATTTTCATCATGGTTCTAGTGGCTAGCTGAACTAACAAAGATTTTCATGTTGACATCTTTTCAATTAAAACCTTTCAATTATTTTTGGATTTATATAGCTATGACTAGATCCAAAATCAAGCAAAATAGCTATGAGATTATTATCAATATCACCTTCTACCTCAATCATGTGAGATTGGTAGTCTACTTATCTATTCCCCAAGGCTGCATAAATCCTTGACATGATCCTACCCACATTGTCCATTGTATAAGCTTCTTCAATGTTATGCATAGTTGACATCCTATCCCCCTTGTTAGTAAAATCCTTATACAAGTGGTCTCCTTCACATCCCCAACACTTTATGGGTTGTTTTCCTGGCCTCTTTCCTAGGGATTCTATCATTTTATGTTCTCCTTGTGTTGGCTACCCTTGTTGATATGATTGAGAGTTGTATCTAATGAAAGTTCTCTTGGGATATGCTTGAGAGATATTTCTAATGAAAGGTGGCTTGAACCCTTCTTCCTCTAATCCATTTTTTCTTTCGTTCTTATCATCCCAAACCATTTGGAAAGTTGGCCTTCCTTTGTTATGTTCATACAAATACTTAGCCTTCATAATTGATTCTTCCAAAGTTACAAGTTCATAAAATTGTATTTTATCTTTGTAAAATGACGAAAAACCACTCAGGAACCTTTGAATTTTTACCTTTGTGTCCCTAATGAATTCCACATACGTTAGAATCTCCACGAATTTCTTCTCATACTCCTCCATAGTCATATTTCCTAGATTCATCTCAAAGAATTCTTGCACCTTCTTGTTATAATATTTATCGAAAAAATACTTCTACTAGAAATATCTCTTGAACTAGCTCCATGATATCCTCTTCTCATCAATGTGCTTAACCTGTTTGAGTTGATCCCACCACACAGATGGTTTTCCTTGAAGATGGTAGATTGCAATTATGGCTTCTACATTTGATGAGTAATCACTCAAATATAAATATTTCCTCATGCCCAAAAACTAGGATTCGATGTCTTCTCCCTTCCAATGGTCTCTATCAAAGGATGGTGGCTTGATCTTCTTGATTCATCGTTGGAAAATATCTGATCTCATGATGCACACACTTAAGATGCATGTTGACGTTGGGACACAATTAGGATGCTCTCTGACCTTGAATGTGCATGTACACTTTTGGTAGAGTGTATCGATGAATGACGATGATTTCCATTAAAAATACTTAATTTCCTAGATCCCCCATGGTCATTCATCCTATCATGAGACTTCAATTCTTCTACTTGCCTTTCACTGAATATTTTTTTTCCTAGAATATTTATTGTCTTATCTCTACAACATATTCAAAATCTATAGTAGCTCCTCTCAAGATCTTATAATTCTTTCATTGTCTTCTCTATATATTTTCACTTCTTTTTGCAAGCTTCTCCTAGTGTCAACCAGATCCATAGGTTCCACCTTGTTTCTTCATCCATTGGAATCAGTCTCTACATTTCCCATGTTCACATGTAAACCTATGATCTCATCCTCATGGCTATAATATCCCCAAGAATCCCCCATATCTCTAGTCCTAATATAGAAACCATATATGTTTTTCCTTTACGTATAATTTTACAAGAAATGTGGTTGCAACAATTATTGTTAGAATTATGCATATTGTAAAATTGCCATTAATTAAGTTGTAGGACCTTATTTTCCCTACTTTTTAGAAAAACATTGATAAAGTAATCAAAATTTTAATCTTTCAAAAATATTCCATTCTGAATTATCATTTTAATGGATATACTTATGTATCAATTTGATTTATGAGATAAGAGATATGGCTTTATGAAATCAACAGTTTCACCTCTTTTTGCACTTGTTTCTCTGGTACCAAAAATATTAAAGGATAACTTATATCTCCTGTAGAAGAAATTCTAGTGAATTAGGAAAACATTTGTATTATGTGTTGATAGTTCTCCCAATTGTGAATACACATAAACTCTTAGATTCATGATCTAATGCTCCATCCTGTTATCACACTAAGTTTCCTTGGGTCTTTAGCCTTTAGCTTCATATTTTCCCAAGCCCTTAGATTTTAATTTTTTATTTGTCCCCTTTAAAAGTATGTTTTATTAGATCCCCTTGATAAATAAAGTTTTAAGTCATGACTTATGTTTTGATCCTCACACAAATTTTTGACTTAGGATGTTTTTTTCATGATTTATCTTTTGATTCTCTTCATGACTTGACACTAGGATCGACTCACCCTACGATCAACTTGATTTGACATGCCATCATCCTCACTCATGCCCTTGTAGCCTTGCCTTGATGTCCCCTTTTTCCCTTGCTTATTGTCCAATCATTTTTTGAAATGGAGCACTGCCAACTCATCAGGAGTTTCCATAGCGCACTCCCTGTCCATCATATTCTACAATGATTTGCAGTTACAATGTTGATTTCATCTATTCCTTGTTTTCAGTGCCAGGGGTGGTTAAAATATGCTTTCAAGCCTTCATATTTATGAGCTATGGTAACAGTTTTTGAATTTTGAAAAACTCAAATTGTTGCGTTGCACAAACTACCAATTCCGACCAGTTGGCAGCAGCACAACCAGATCTGATGCTGAGGTGGATTCAGAGGCTGAGTTACTCGTGAATCCTTCTTGATATTCTGTTGAGGCCTCGAACTATCATTATTCCACAGGTATTCTGCGTTTTTCCTCCTCTGCACATCAATTTCAAGGAGAATTATCACTCAAAATTTTGGTAATTTTTGTTCCTGCGTAGTTGGAGGAGATCTTTCCTCACACCATCCTATCAGTTTTTCCCTTCATTCAAACCTATAGATATCATCTCCTATCGATTGATTTTGATACATATTCCCTCCATTTCCACTAATCTCACAGTATCCAAGCAGGTCTTACCCTCTTCATGCGCTACCTATAAATGCTACTCAAACTACATTGTTTCTCCCCTACCTCCTCTGACAGTTGAGTCAGGTTATTTCAACCCAGTTTTCAAACACCATTATAGGGCATCTCTTCATCATATATTTTTCTCAGTGTTCATACGTGCACACATTCAAGGGAGGGATTTTTACAGCCAGTTTTAGCTAGTTAGTAACCAGTCTGGATTAAGGGAAATTCTCATAAAGGGGTAGACTTGTCCACTTAATATTTGACTCTTTAATCCTCTTGGTTATCACCAACCTATATCCCTAAAATCTCTTATCCTAAACTATGGATACTCCTCAGAAGAATAATTCACACAAGGGAGATAATGTGGTTAGAATTGAGCCTGTAGACATGTATCTATTTGAGGTAGAGCCCATGGCCAGAGAAGTTTCTCAAAGGGTGGGATACCTCTCTTTCTACCAAAATATGCAAAGAGGTCATCCTGAGGTGACAAGGTTACTTTACTTACATTTTGATGGCCCGAAGACCAAGGTAAGGGACCTAGAATTTGAGGTGTCTGAGACCTCTATTTCAGTTGCTACAGGAATTCCTATCACTGGTGAGAGCTGGTTTAAATCCATGGCCTTAGATGCAGCCTATGCCAAAGATTTCCTCAAGCCTGAATATAAATATGACAATCTTTCTAAAGGTGTGCTAAGAAATCATCTGATTGAGCAGTTTGATAAAATATTGAGGATCATTTAGAGGTACTTTACGTGTGAAGGGAGGCTCAATACACTATACCAGTACCATATAAGTCTTTTGTTGTGTTTTAATGAAAAAATTGAAATGAACATTCCCTACTATTTGCTAAGGAGCATATGCAAGATGTCAGACAGGGTTCAATCTAAATCAAAGGCTTTGGATACTAGCATCTTTCATTATGGGTTGATTAGAATGTTGGCTTTTAAAGAGCTAGGTAAGAAGCATATATCATGGGAACATTTCATTATTGCTTCTCACATGAAGTTGGATATAACAGCTACTCCTCAGTCACAGATAACAAGCCCTTTACCATCCACCAGTGATACTAAAGCAGGTACTAGTAAGAAGACAAAGAGAAGAGCTCCCATTCAAGATCAAGAGGCCATCAAGGAGGTTGCAAGAACTAAGGAGGAGGCTTATCATTCTCCACAGAGAGACCTTTCACCCCCTCCTCCACCAGAGTTTGAAGAAGCCCCTTCTTCTACTAAAACTACAACAAAGAAAGGGACGAAGCTACACTTCTCCTCATCTCCTTCAACAACCAACATCAATGTCAGAAGGCCTTTCACAAGATCATCAACTCTTAAAGAGGTTTTTGAAGAACAGGCCCTACCAAAAGTCTCTATCATTCAGAAGAAGAAAGATAAGGGCCAAGGCTTTGAAAATCCTATGGAGAAGAAAGAATTAAATCCCTATGTCGAGGAGAAAGAAGAAGTACATGTACATAAGAAGAAATATAAAGGAAAAGGCATCAAGAAGCCTGTTGAGATAGAAAAAGTAATTCCTATCTAGCAGGAAGAGGAAACGATGAAAAATTTGGTTGAGAATGTTCACATCACTACTCCACCTAGTATCTAGACGTTCAAAATATTAATCAAGCAAATCAGGGATGCTAGGAAGGAGGTGGCTCATTTGAAAGAAGAAGCCATGTATGACAGGGCTAATATGAAAGAAGTCAAGGATGGCTACAGCCACAATCTTGATCTAGTAAGGTTTGCGGAAATAAAGGCCCATCCTCTCCATAGGTAGCTCAAAAACCTTTATAGGCAGAACATAGACTTTCAGTCTTAGAACAGAAAGCTCAAAGAAGAGTTAATGCAACATTTCCAAGACAATATGGCTTGAAGAAATGGATGTGTTGATTGAATCTACTATTGAACAAGAGAAGCCAACAACCAAAGAAATCATAGGTCTAGTGAAGAAGCCTACTACTGCTAAAGGGAAGCATGTTGTTTTGCCAAAGGGAAGTCCTCCTTCCACAAGGAGTGTCAGGTTGATGAAGTAATTGGTGAGAGGTGAATTTCATTTATGAGGATGGCCCCTTTTTGCAAGAATATGTAATTAAGGAGATACTTCCTCTGCCACCTATATAGGCTATACCGGTTTCTAAATGCATATTGTTCAACGTTTTGGTGATCTGCAAAGAGTTAATCTTTTTGACACTAGTAGCACAGAAATTCTGTAGAACTTTAGCACTACGAAATTGTCTAATTTTCAAAGTTCTATCTATATGCTTTCTATAATGCTACCTAATTTCCTAATAATGAGGTAGAGATGGTTCTACTAACTGCATGGGGGTGCTACCAAATCTATCAACATTGAAAGGATGGTGCTACGAAGTCAACTAGGCACTACCGAATTGCATGCAGACAAATAGGATGGTGCTACCAAAATTCTGGCAGAGACTGAATTCTACACAGAGTCACACAAGATGGTGCTACAAATATTCTCACAGAGACCCAATTCTACATAGAGGCACACAGGTTAGCGTTACTGAAATTTTTGCAAAGACCGAATTCTACACAGGGGTATACATGGTTTGGCGCTACCCTTTCAACATGCCTATTTTGGAGGTTGCTCTACGGAAGATCGCTACCAAATGACGCTACCAACAGGTACCAGCAATATAGGGGTCCCAAATTATCATCTTAGTGAATGGTTGATGATGTGGAAGATAAACAATGATAGTAGCTGATAGCATGATAACAGTTACAAGCATCTAAAGGACACTTGACACATATGGAGATGTGCATCAATAAAAGATCAAGTTAGTTCGAATTTGGTTGGATCAGTGGCCAACCTTTTCCCTTTTTATAGCATAGTTGTTAGTTTAAGTTGTTAGATGAAATAACTACTAGGATATTGTCATGGGAGGAGGGTCAACTCGCACCTCTAGTTATTGCCTCCCTTTTTTGTTATAAATAGATAGATGAAATGCTTCAGTAGGTTCGAATGGTTGAGCTAGGCTCCCTTATACTATAATATTTTGATGAAGTTACTATGAACTGGTTATGTACTTGATTTGAGACATCTTGGTTAATAGAAATCAACTTTCTTATTCCAGTTTATTTTCTTCTGATGCTGAAGTGTTCATGCTTGAATGATTCACATGAATTTTTGTGGTGATATTATGATGTATGTTTGATTATAATATTATTACGATGTTTCTTTAGTGACCTTAAACTTTGAACTCAAGAAGATCTTGTGTTAGATTTTTTCTTCTTTAGGTTGTTTACAAACTTGATGTTTACAACAACCTCTACATTCCTCTCACTAAAGTCTTCACTCTGTTCACATTTACTCCCACTTACTGATTGAATTTAGTCAAGACTTTGATTGCTCGTGCATGCTAGCCCATATTTCTGAGTTAGAAAATTATCATCTTGAGTCTTATCTATTTGACCCCTTAAAAAGATCTTTTACATTTACATATAACCTGATGGGTATTGGGCTTGCCCTCCAATCAATCTGAAGGTGATTCCTAGTGCTAACACATTCAACAGTTTAATAGTAATGAAAATAATCAAATGTAGGTCAAACTAGAGACTATGATCAATGTTTAAGTAATTAGGATGAAAATTTTCCTCCAGGTGAGGAGTTTCAGGGTACCAATGAATATTTCCAAGGTACCCATGAAAATGATGGGTACCTTGATTATGATTAAAAATAGTGAAGATTATTATGACAATGATGGACAATTTTTTGTGAGTGGGGAATTTAAATACAAAAATGTTGGTGATGATGAATTTCATCCAAGTGAGGATTTTGAAGGTACTGATGAATATTTTCTTCCAAGTGAGGATTTTGAAGGTACTGATGAATATTTTCTTCCAAGTGAGGATTTCCAAGGCACGAATGAGGATGATGAAGAATTCCCCCCAAGTGGGGATTTTAAAAGTAATGATGACGATTATGGAAATGTTGGAAATTCTTTCTCGAATGGGGAATTTCAAAGAAGAATTGTTAGTGATGATGATTTTCCTCCATGTGAGGATTTCCAAGGTACCAATGAGGATAATGACTATTTTCCTCCAAGTGAGGATTTTCAAACCAGTAATGAGGATGATGAAGAATATCTCTCAAGTGGCGATTTTCAAAGTAGTGAATATGATTACACCATTGGTGGAAACTCTTTCCAGAGTGATAAATTAATAAGAAACAATGTTGATGTTGATTTTCCTCCAAGTGAGGATTTTCAAGATACTGATGAAGATTTTCAAGCGATTAAGAAGGATGGTGAAAATTTTCACTCAACTGGGGATTTTGAAAGCAATGAAGATGATTATGTCATGAAGGACACAATGTTAATGATGATTTTCCTCCAAATGATTATGTTGATGATGATGTTCTCAATCATTCAACTGCAACAAATAAAGGTGATCAACATTCTCTAGTTCAATGTCCTATCAATGTTTTTCTTGATACTCCTTGTGCTAATAAGGAGAATCCTTCTAGTGAGGATGATGAAATAGTAGAGACATTGCAAAGAAACATTGTGTCTAGGACTAGTATTAGACTTTTTTATATCAATCCAAATCATTCTAGTTATACAATGTCTAGGAAATAATTCCTCACTAAATAAATTTCCATAAGTGAATTGATTTCAAGTGAATGTTGTCAAAATAATTGTTTGAAAAGCATGGACTACATGTATTCCTTGAATAAAAGGAATACATATTTGTCAATGAATAAGAGCAAGGAAAATTCATATTTGATGGGGTGCATCATATCCACCAATACACGATATGATTATCGCATTGGGAATATTTTACTTTGTAGAAAGGCTTTCAAAAATATTCACTCAATTGGTAATATTGGTCTCTCAAGAATTTATACAAGGTTGGAAAAAGATCCTTTATTTTATTCAAAGGTACATCATGGATGAGAGAGTGGGCCATTTACAAACACTATATTGTCATGGATGCGCAATTTGTTTTCCAAACATGGAGAGTGTATGCCAAATATAGAAACATTACATATACCAAATAATATCTCAAGGAGGTAAATCTACAACTTGTACAAAGGATATGTTGAAGGTGTTGAAGGAAATGGTAATTTTATTAGATATGCATATTTTACAAGAATATGGAAGAAGCAATTCAATAATTTTTGTATTCCTAAGAAGTCAAGGATGGGGATTTGTAGTATATGTGCTACTCTTAAATCAAGAAGAGATAAATATGTGGGGGGAAAAGGGGTATGTATTTACTGTTTTGTGTTTTTCAATCGAATAGTTATCAACTATGAAAACATATGATCAATATTTTCATTTTATGTCATGTGCAGATAAGATAGTCAAAGCACTTCAAGAACATCGGAATCAACAATCACGTAAAAGACAAAAGTTGTACAAACATCGGATGAAGTGTTATGATGCTCCAAAAAAATATTTAGGTATGATAATTGATGGCATGGACCAGAACAAAACACTTCTACCACATTTTGTCCGTACACCCAAAATTTACTGGAAGAGAATTTTATTCAGTTTCACTTAGTTGGTTGTATGGTTTTCAATGGAAAAATGTGTCCAAGGGTTTACTTCACAACTCCAAATATTCATACTGATGCAAATCTGACCATCACCATAATTCATCATGTGCTCACTCACTGGTCTAAAAATCTTCCTCAAGTCCTTTATCTACAGTTGGACAACACTAGTCGTGAAAATAAAAATCAATTTGTGTTTGGATATCTAAGCATGCTTGTTGAAATTAGAATCTTTCAAAAGGTGAAAGTTGGTTTCCTTGTTGTTGGACACACTCATAATCATATTGATCAAATGTTCAGTTTTTTTTTTCCAGTAACATTGAAGAGGAAAAATGTGGGAAGTCTACCATCATTGATTGAATATATTAAGAAAGTATACATTCCAGAGCTTGTTTTTCATATATTAGAAGAAACTGTTGACATGCGAAGATTTATTCACGGATCGCATTTTGAAGAAAAATGTATTGAGCAACTTAATGATATTAGCTTCCAACATCAATTTTGTTTCAAAAAAAATGATGGGAAAACACTTATATGGGGAAAACAATATTCAACTACTACAGAATGGGGGCCTTGATCAGGTTTATCATTTTTTAAGTTCATTCCATATTGTCCAATATTGGCATCAAATTTATTATTTTTACAATCAATTGTTGAAATCCATAATGAATGGAGGCGTAATAAAGATGTATATTATTCTGGACGGTTAGAAGAAATAAAAAAGTCCATTAAGGATACATATGAGTACTTTGATGTTGTTGATTATGTTTGGTTGGAGTCTTTTTTAAATAGTCAAAGTGAAATAATTTCAAGCTCAACAAATGAAGATACAATGTTAAAGACTCCATTTAATTGGCCATAAAATATGCCAAATGAATCTGAAGAAACAAACATTGTTGAAGTTCAACAAGAATCTCAAGGTGTTATTGATTTTACACAAGAAGAGGAAAGATAAATGTATTTTGGTTGGCGAAGGTCATGGGCACAATGTGAAGCCATGGAAGACCATTACAGGGGTTCAGTACAACATATTAAGGAGGGTAGCATGATTGTAGTTTTAATGATTGAAGATCCACATGGTTATCTATTATCGATTGGAAATGTTATAAAGATTGAGAAATAAAATGATGATGTTATTTCAATTGAAGTGCATTGGTGTGCAACAAGTAAAAAACCATTCAATGGTGTGTACAATCCAAATATGGTGGTTGAGAAACATGTCAATAGAAAGAAAAAAAAATGGTCAAAATACAACTTGTTGTCCCACCGACCTCTTAATATAAGATGATGTTGGCATACTTGTTTATTACTTAAATTTGAAAAAGAGAGGAACTCTTCGCTCCAAGACAACAAATATTTTCAAGAGGTTGCTTCCACAAGAAATAAATGCAAGATGGGAGTCTATTGAACCTAGTCGTAGATCTAAAAGGAGTTTTACATCTGAAATGGTGGGCATGCATGTAGACTTAGATGGTGCATTCATCGACAATAGAGAAGAGTATTAATCATCTACATCGTCATCCAATCATTTATCTCAAGACAATGTAGACTCTGATGGTATTTTAATAACCATGAGTCAATATTAGTAAGTATATGAAACATTTTATTCATTTTTGATCCATATGATGTTTGTATGGTAACTAGAAATGAGCATTGAACTGACATATGATCTTACATGAAGTTATGAATATTTTGCTATGTTTAATGAATGATATGTTTTTTCTTATGGATAATATAATTAAATTTCTTAGCTCTTTTGTTTTGAATATGGACAATTTTAATAATACTTTTAAGAAATAATTTATGTTTCATTCAATGTAACTTTTATTTACTTTTTTTTTTATTATAAGTAAAAAAACTATTAAAAGGTGATGTTGAATTTTTAAAGTATATTGCGATACTTTGATGACATTATGTATTACCTTTTGTTTTGAGTGCTAATAATATTTAAAAAGTAAACATTTAAGGGTTCACTTTATGATTTTGTTTACACTCATGATGAGTTCTTTTACCACTTTATAAAAATGTGTCATTTTCATACCTCAATTTTAGAATGGGTGCCACTGGTAGCAGTGCTTTTCAATTTGATTGTTTATTTTGAGGTTTTGGTTTTAATGGTAACAAGTGCTAAAATTATGATTTCAAATTTTCTATAATTTTAATGTTTTGAAAATAAATAAAAATTCAAAAACATTTTTTTTAGGTACAGATTTTAAGGTTTTTTTGAGCTACTGTCTGAATTTTGAAGGCCATATTTGAAAAATGTTGTAATTTTGACCCCGTTTAAAAAAATGGTGCTAGCGTAGCACCACTTTTTGATTTGGAGGTTGATTCTGATGTTTTTATGCAAAAATATGAGTTTTTTTGCTAGAGTTCTCGTTTTGAAGTCACAGTTCTCGTTAAGTCTGTAACTATAATTAAGCTCTCTTATGGTGAAAGTGATCAACAAACTCTCTATTTTAATTCTCTCAAGATTCCTACTAGCTTTACTAACACTAACTTAAGCTAATTGACTATTAAGATTTGTATTGTTGCAATAGTTTACTACAACCATCCTAACATACTCTAGTGTGATGCATACATTGTTTTAATCGTGGTCTAACATACCTAACAATTGCATCTAACAATTGGATAATGTTCTATTGAGTAAATGCTACATTTTCATGGTCAATTGTTGCAATTCTAAAGTGTAATTTTTGTTGTTGTTAAAATTAATATATTGATGTTGTACTATTATTAATTATTGCAATTTCATAACAGTCATTGACTTTCACCATCTAGTGTCTTAGAAAGGTATTATTTGTATTTTTGTACTTGGAAATCATCATATATATGGTATAAGTATTATTGTTTTGGGCAAGTACTGAAACATTTTATTATCTCCTAGTTTCATTTGACCTAGACCTTGATTTAGGCAATCAAGAGAAAGGGTGGTAAGCTTAGCTAACAAACTTGCTACTTTGATCTCTTGAGGTCATAAGAGAAAATCTAGTGTGACAGACCTCCTACATTTGTGCTTTGCACGAATACAAATCCGGCCATAACATATACAACCATTCTTAATTTTGGAATCAATTTTTTTGTAAATTTGTTCTGAGACTCCATTAAATCAAGCTTTCTTTTATTTGGGAATATTTTGAAGTAAAATGCCTTTAGAATATATGGTGTAAAATTTAAAGAGCATGGGGATAGAGTTTACAGTGAAACCACAACACAAAATGGCGACTACTTTTAGAAAATATTTGTATGAGCTGTGCTATACGTTTCATGCAATTGTTTAGTTTTCAAAACATTCTATGAATTTATTATTTAAAATGGTTACGCACCTTTTCCTAACGGTGAAATGTGAGCAAGCTTTTGCCCAGCTTAATTCCCAGGTTTTATTTATTGGTTATAGAGAAGAACTATGCTTATCGTTGGTCATCATATGGAGCTAGGGTTTATGTTTGTTGTAATGTATTTTTAGTATTAAGTACCACTTTTATCTTTCATTACTTTGATTTTACATCTTTTTAGTATTAAGTACCATTTTTATCTTTCATTACTTTGATTTTACATATCTCCTATCCACTTTTGTCTGAAATTCGTTCTGATTTGTTAGAGTTGTCTTTATTATATAAAGAATACAAGCACAATAGATGAAGCCGAGGAAGCAATGTTGGCATTATATTGTGAGAGAGCAAAACTTGAAGACGGACAAACTGTTCTAGAACTTGGATGCGGATGGGGATGTCTTACTCTTTATATTGCTAAAAGATACCCAAACAGCCAAGTTACTGCTATTACCCATTCTACAGGACAGAAAGGTTATATAGAAGACCAATGTAGGTATGTGCACCAGATAAACCCATTGTCTATCAAATAGAAGACGACTCGACTTTTTTGGAAAAGCTCCTTAAATATTATACTGGAAAGTATTTGCATGTGTTGCATCATGCTTCTTAAATGTTTTTGAAACATGGAAAAGTTATGTTGAAGTTTATTATGGAGGAGATGTTGCATAATCTAACATGAAAGACAATAAAAAAAATTAAATAATAATAATAACTAAAAAAAATATATATTAACATATATATAT
>CBVK0100069504.1:0-14854 GCA_900067695.1 Picea abies
TTGTCGTAATACGACAAGGGGTGTAGGCAGCTTTTGAGAGCAATCGAAAAAAAAATTGGGTTGGCTGCCAACACACGGCTACTACAAAATGCCAATACACAAAGTTATTTGCAACCTGGAGCAGTTTCCTGATTACTTCGGGCCTTTCTTTTTGGACTGGTCTCTTTCCAGCTTCCATTCCTTGTTCATTTGTTCCATCTACTGCTCCAAACTACTAACCCTCTCGTCAAATTCTTTCTTTGGGTCTTTCAACTCCTTTCTCAGCTTCCCCAACTCCTCACACAGTCCTGATCTTGTGTGTATAATGTCGTTCTCCAGCATCTCCATTTGCGTCCCTGCTTCACTATCTAAGTTCTGAAGAAAGTCGTCCAGACTGATCAATAGGCTGGAAAGATTCTGGATGTTTTCTTCTAAATCCATTATTCTTCCCTCCATCTCTGGTTTGTTCCCCGAGCTTGATGCAATCTAGCTTGTCTCTGCTGAGGCGCTATTGCTACTCTGAGTCTCCCTGCCTCTTTTCTCTTTACCCTTACTTAGCCTCCTTTCTATGTGCCACTTCTCTTACTCTGTTCTTTCCTTTCCTTTAAGTGTGAGCTATATAGTGCGTCCTTAGATGCCTTTCCCCTCACGATTCATTGGACTGAGGTATGGTCAAAAGCCTACAATTAAGCAACCAAATGATGTCGCCCTCCCTCAACTCTAATGCTCGTGCCTACTGGCTGATGAGATATTGTCCTTGCGCCTATGCTATCATCTTGTCGAAATGCCCACTTGCACTGTCGATCCCCTTTGGAAGCTTACAGGATTCCCCAATTGACTATAACTCTGTTGAGTACCATGCTCCCTTTCTCCAAATGGGCTCCCGATTTGGCCTCTTCATCTGCTTGAGAATTGTTTCCTCGAAGGATGTGGTACAACTGAACAGTTTGAAACTGTCCAAGGAGTAACTTGATTTTGTCTAAAGAGTGCTGGAGTTGGGAGTTTGTGACTCTAGTGCACTGAATTAAGGCTTGGATTATGATCCTTGAGTCCCCTAGGATGACCAAGTCCCAAACATTGATGATTAAGGCTTCAGTGAGCCCTTGCCAGAGGGCAAGGGCTTCTACCCTATTATTGGTTTCAAAGCCAATTCCCCAGGAAAGGCGAAGGATGATAGTTCCAGCAAAGCTTACTAAAATTCCTCCTCTACCTGCCACCCCCGAATTCCCCTTTGAGGCCCCATCAAAGGAAAGGAAATGAGAGTTCTTAGTTTTTTTTCACTCTTCCAGTTATTTTTTCCCCATCCTAATTTCCCATCTACAAGTGGGAGGGTTTAGGGGACAAGGATTCTGAGGATTTTGGAGTCCAAGGTGCCTCAACCAACATTCTTCTTTATTTTCTATCGGTTTCGAATTTGAAGCCTTGTTGAAGTGGGGGGAACTTTAGATAAAGAGAGCCTTAATCCTTGTGGCTACCTAGGCCAAACTCCTCTTTGATTCCCTAAATAATAAATTGTTCCTTTCAATCCAGATCTTCCAGAGGATAAACTTTGGAAGCGTTCTCCAGAGAGATAAGAGGTGTCCTTGATTGGTTGTCTGAAAAGGACAGAGAGAGTGCCAATTAAGAGGTGTCCTTGATTGGTTGTCTGAAAAGGACAGAGAGAGTGCCAATTCGAAAGCTGCAAGCAGGTTTCCTACAGGAGATTTAGGGCTAGGACCCCAAGACCAAGAGTAAGCTTCCAAACCTCCCTAGCATAGGTGAAGCCTAGCAATAGATGGTCCATGGACTCCTCTTCCTAGCAGCAGAGGGGGCATCTGGTGGACCCTTCCCACCCTCTTCTTCTAAGGTTTTTTCCTGAGAGGAATCCCCCGTGTGCCACTATCCAGATAAACATGTTGATCTTCAGGATTGACTTCGTTGTCCATATATCTTTCCAAATTATAGGGACTGGAGGGACATGGGGGATTGAAGCGATATGGAGATACCCTGCTGTTGTAGTGTATGGTCCAGTGTGATGGCCCCAATCTCTCCTATCTTTTTTCTTTTTCTGTAGAGGGGATTTCCCTTGCAACAATCTCTTTAACGTAGTCCAATCTTCTTCTAGGTCTTGGGGAAGGCTTTCAATTTCCCAGCATAACCAGGATTGATTCTCATCATTTCCCCAGCATGAAATATCCCACAGACTATATAGATTTTGTAGATGCATCCAGTCTCTGAGTCGCATGAGGCCTTACTATGCTGAGAGGGCTGGCTCTCCCAGGACTGAGTCTTCCCAGATGCTGATTTCTTTCCCATTCCCTAAAATCCATGTGATTTGGGAATGGAATTGCTGTAGAGCTTTCTGGAAAAGGGTGAAAATCGGGGAGCCTTTCCCCACTTTTGCTGGCCTTTCTAGGCATTTTTTCCTTGGTCCACGATAATACTTCTTCCAAAGAGCTCTTTTTCTCCAAGTGGGTTTCCCTGTGATTATAGTCCATAAAATATTTTCCCCCAAGGCTAAGTTTTGGATTTGGAGGTCTTTGAATTGGAGGCCCCCTTCTAGACAAGGCTTGGAAATTTCCCCCCAGCTTATAAGATGCAACTTCCTTCAAGTTTGCTTCCCTCCCTCCCACAGAAAGTGCCTGATCATTGCTTCTATTTTCTGGGTTACTGAACTAGGGGCCAGAAGGAGAGAGATTTGGTATATTGGGATGCTGGCTGGCACAGCTTTGATAAGAACCACTTTGCTTGCTAGATTTAGCCAGTTAGATCCCTAAGAGTTAATTATGTTTTTGATCCTTTCTGTCAACTGATTCCACTTTAGGGGTGGATTTGAAGATAGGAACTCCCAAATATTTGAATTCATCCCAAATGGTGTTTTTTTCTCCAAGTGGGTTTCCCTGTGATTATATTCCATAAAATCTTTTCCCCCAGGGATAAGTTCTGGATTTGGAGGTCTTTGAATTGGAGGCCCCCTTCTAGATAAGGCTTGGAAATTCCCCCCCAACTTATAAGATGCAACTTCCTTCCAGTTTTCTTCCCTCCCTCCCACAAAAAGTGCCTGATCATTAATTCTATTTTCTGGTTTACTGAACTACGGGCCAGAAGGATAGAGATTTGGTAGATTGGGATGCTAGCCAACATGGCTTTGATAAGAACCAGTTTTCCTGCCATTTTCAACTAGTTAGGTCCCCAGGAGTTAATTTTGTTTTTGATCCTTTCTGTCAACTGATTCCAATGCGAGGCTTTAGGGGTGGATTTGAATATAGGAACTCCCAAATATTTGAATTCATCCCAAATGGTACAACCTTCCATTCCCAGGATTCTTGAGATTTCAAGCATTTCCCTTGGGTTGATGTTCCATCCATAGATTTTACTCTTGGTCAAGTTGATAAAACTACTTGAGATCTCTGTGTAGATGTCTAACTTCTTTTTGAACTTCTTAGCTATTGGTGAACTCACACCTCTGAGGAGCAGTGTGTCATCTGCAAATTGGGCATGGTTGATATCCTTTACGCTGGTGGAAATATAGAGCCTGGAAAGATTGAGGTGTGTTTGACCACAGTCAAGCTGGAAGCTTAGGACAGTGGCTTGGATGGCATAGAGAAGGGGGGAGAGGGGGCACCCTTGTCTTAGGCCTCTGGAGGCTTCTCACACCTCCGAGGAGCAGCGTGTCGTATGCAAATTGGGCATGGTTGATATCCTTTACTTTGGTGGAAATATGGAGCCCAGAAAGATTGAGGTGCATTTGACCATAGTTGAGCTGGAAGCTTAGGACAATGGCGTGGATGGAATAGAGAAGGGGGGAGAGGGGGCACCCTTGTCTTAGGCCTTTGGAGGCTTGAAAGAACTTAGTGGCTCACCCATTTACCAGAGGGGCAATCCAGGGAGAGGTGATACAATATTTGATCCAATTTATGAAGGGAGGGGTGAAACCTAACCTCCCCATGACTTGAAATAGAAAAGTATGCCTTACCATGTCAAATGCATTTGCTAAATCTAGCTTGACTATCATACCTTTGTCCTTCCATCAGATACTCAAGTGTAGGGCTTATTGAACAAGGATGATGTTGTCCATTATATGCCTGCCTTTAATAAAATCACCTTGATTTTCCAGGATGATAGCAGGGAGAGTATTTTTTAATCGGTTAGCTATAATTTTGGTGAGGATTTTATAGCTGGTGTTGCAGGGTGAGATAGGGTGGAACCTGTCAAAATTTGATGCATCTCTTTCTTTTGGAATCAACTCTAAAAAGGATGAGTTTGTTCCTCCTCCAATTTTGACGCAGGACTGGGACTTCTTGATGGTCGTGGTGAGGTATGACTTGATGGTGTCCCAACTGTGTTGATAGAATATGGTTGTAAAGTCGTCTGGGCCAGGGGCTTTGTCTGGATGAAAATGATCTAAAGCCTCTTTTATTTCTTACTGATCAACCTCCCTAGTTAGTTTGTTGTTGACGTCTTCATGAACACAGGTCTATATTAGGGCCAGGGGATAGGAAGTAGGGTCAATGGTGGCGTTTTGAGTCTCTATGTAGAGGCCTTCGAAGGTTTGCACAGCTGCTGACTTGATTCCTTCAAAATACATTATGATCTGGTCGTGGGTATGGATTTCTGTTACACTCTTGAATTGCTTCCTGGCCTCTGCTTGCTTATGAAGAAATTAGTAGTCTTATCCCCTGCCTCTAGCTAGAGGCACTTAGACTTTTTTTGCCATTTCTTTTATTCCTCTCTGTAGGCTTGGTGCCAGTTCTTTTGCAGTTTTGCCTCTAACTGCATATTTTCTTGGGTGGTTTCCGAGTCTTCCATTCCAAACTGATGGATTTCTAGCTTCCTTTGTGCTTCTTAACAATCAGAAATGGGACTTGAGAGGGTTTTGGCCCAGGATTTTAGAGATGCCTTTAGTCTTATGAGATTTTCTTCCGAAACAAAGAATGGGGAGCCTTTCATCGTTCCATTCCAAGTTCTGGAGACCAAGGCTGGGTAGCCAACCTCCTGAATCCATTTTGGGTTCAATCTAAATGGGATCAGACCTAGATTGTTTTCAAAGGACATGTCCGGGGTGATTGGCTTATGGTATAACACAATGTGTAGGAGAATCATAGACAAAAGTGTGAGGCCCATAATCATGAAGGTTCTTTGGGATAGGAATCTGTCTAGCCTAGCTACAATATGCCCCAGTCCCACCTTCTTATTGGACCAAGTGTATTTTCCTTTAGTTGGTTTTATATCCTTCAATTCTCATGAAGACATTATATCCTCTACCCATTCCCTTGCTGGGTCTTGAGAAATTGATCTTCCTTTTTTCTCATTTGTTGCAAGGGTCAGATTAATATCCCCCCCAAGGATGATATTTTCTAGCTCGTTTTGGTGCAGGAAATCCCTTAAGGTCTCCCAACAAATTTTATTATCCTCTAGTAGGGCAGGCACATAGAGGTTAAAAAGGCTTACCTAACATCCGGTTCCCAGATGGAGAAGGTTGGTGAAGATCCAGTGTTTGCATGTTTCATGTTTGATGAGAGCATACTTCTTTGAGTTCCAAAGTGTGCCCAATCTACCCAAGGCACCTCTCATGCTTTCTACAATTCCTTTGCTGATGTTCCATATAGCTTTTGCTTTTCTAAGGAAGTCTTGTCCTTCCATCTTGGTTTCTTGGATTAGTAGGATCTCATATTTTGAGTATTTGATGATGTATTTGAGCACCTCTTCCTTAGTCTTACTACCGAAACCCCTGCAATTCCAAGCGGTGAGTTTCATTGATTACCTGGGGGCAAGTTGTGGGCTCCTTGTGGGGGCTTGGATATTTTCCTGGTTTGTCTGACATTGATCAGCTATCTGATGGTTGGATGCGATCCATTCAGAACATCTCTATAGGCCTCCTTTTCTCTTTCCACTTTTTTTGTTTTCCTGCCTCTGCTTGGTTTTTTTTGAGTGATATCGGTGCCTCTATATTCCTCACTACTACTATCTAAGGATACGCCACCTTCCTCCACCTCTGGATCTTTGCTAGGTTCTTTTGAGTTTTTCCCTAGTTCTTTCACCCTCTCTTGCATTGAGATTTATATCATTTCCGGGGTGGTGTTCCATTGTTCCAAGTCCTCTATGAGGTTTTTCTAGGGATCTTCCTCTGTTGCTTCCTTTATCTTATCTGAGTCAGTCACCATACCACTATTCCCTGTTGCTACATTGATTCCTTGCTCAGCTGACTGTGTCTGAACCATCTTTCCAGGCCTTGGGCCCTTTGCCTTTGAGGAGGGTATCCCTCTTCTCGCCTATTGGTAGCCTTCATTTTTTTCTTTTTCCTTGTTGATATCTTTAGGGAAGTTTCTCTAAAAGTGGCCATATTCATGACATCCCCTGCATTTGAATGAAAACTATTTGTAGTCGAGTTTCTGGTAGAAATGCCAGTCTACCACTTTTAGCTTGATTTCCTCTGGAATACCAACCTCTAGATTTACTTCCACACAAATGTGGGCACAGAAATATTGATCCTTTGGATCTCCCCTATCGATGTAGTGTTCAAGTCCATTTCCGATTGTTTGGAGAGAGGTGGTGTTCTAGTAGTGGATTGGCAGATTTGGGAGTCTAACCCAAGCCGGGACATCTTTGGGCACTTCTGAATCTAGATCAAAGCTGGGATTCTAGTGGTTCAGGTAGATCCCTTGGGTTCCCATGAAATAGGGCTTGTTTATGAAGATCAGGTCGCGATCTACTTCTGAGATAAATTCAAAGATGTAATATCCTCTTCCCACTGCATAGCATGTCATGCTATTCTGGATTAATGGACGCTAGTTTCTTTGGATCCAGTTATCTATGGTCTTGGTGGAGGTCCATAGTCCCATAAACTGTCCAACAAACCCACACTCTGATAGGGACACTACTACTCGAATTGGATGGTCCAGGGGCAGGTTGATTTCAGGGATCGAATCAAGTCACTTGACAAAGCTGGGTGGAGCAGTGGAGGGGAGCTTCTTGCCGTGGGCAGCCAAAATCTTACGGAAAGACTCGTTGGTTGAGGGAGGGGCTCGGGGCTCCCCACCTCCAGGGGCATCCATGGTCAGCCCAAGGTGGCCTCAGCTTGGAAGCCATGGTTAGGGCAACATGCTCTAGTTTTTTCAGATAAGAAATGGATGTTGTTAGTATGTGTATGTACATCTTTTGAATTTTGTGGTCATGGTCTTGATTATCATTACATAATTTTTAATTTAAATTTTCTCTACACCCTTGATTTTTCCAACAAAGATGATACCCAATTATTCCTCTGTTTTTTTTTAATTTCGAAATTGGTTATTGATTGTGCATGGAACATTGGCATTCGATGGAAAATTTCTGAATAATGAAATTCCTATAGAATGAAACTCCAATAATGTGTTCCTTACTATATTCAAATTTCTTAGTTGTTGTTCTGCGTGAGTAAATTAATTTCTATTGGAAAAGGGATTGTGGTGTGACTGTTGCCCCATATTTTGAATAACCCAAAAATTTACCAATTGAGTGTTTAACTCCTCTTTCGTTGTGTTGAATGTTAAAAATTTATGCTTGTTAGTATTTAATTCGGAAATGACTTTGAGGCAACATGAAATAATTGACATTATTGAGTGTCTCTTTAATAAATTTATTATCCTTCCTTGAAGCTTAACCATTACCAAATTTTTATTTGATCAATTCCTGTAAATTTTAATTTGAAATTTAGTTTTGTTTGAAGGTATGGAATAGAGGCCGGATCAAGGGCCATATCAGGTGCCAGATCCAGGGTTGGATTAGGTTTCGTATGACAATGTATCTCTTGAAAATAAAATTGTTAATTAAATTGTTCGTGTATGATTTTCCCATTTCCAATTAACTAATTTTTGTATTGATTTTCCTTGTTTTAAAACAGTGGTAACATTCGTAGAGTTAACACCAAGAAGGATGAGTTTTGTAATTGTTTGATTGGCTTGGCATATACACGTTCACTCATATTTTTCTTTTCATTGCCACTTCTTGACATACCCTGCATCAAATTTATTGTCCCTTCCTCTAAGGCTATACAATTAATAATAAAAAAAATTGTTGCTCATTGAAATTAACATAAATTATCAGAAATTAGTGTGGGATTAAGTGTTGGATTAAGGTCTGGATTGAGTGCTAGATTAAGTTGTCGATTGAGTGTAGGATTAAGGTATGGAACAAATTTCATATTGTTCTTCACACCGGATCATGGGCCCAGATCAATTCCATAACTCCTTTTGTTTCTTTACTTGGAGATGTAATTTAGCATCTGAATATCCTTTAATTTTTAAAAATAATATCAATCTTCCCTTAAGTCCTTTAATGAATTTTTAAGATATCAAGTGCATTCTTATATATGGTTGAAATAATATTCGGTCTTCCTTGATACCTTTGAATGGAATTGTAAGTTGACATTGGATTCTTATGTTATTGTTGGGTCTTCCTTTAGTTCTTTTAATTGGATTTTAAGTCAACACTGGGTTCTTTATTTTCATTGTTTAAATAAAAATTGATCTTCTTTAATTATCCTTATATATGGATATGCAATATAGAATATAATTTATCTTATCTAATTCTTAATTATGGGTTTGAACTTCTTATAGTTTCTTTGCAATGGAAATGTAAGGTAGTCTTTGAATCTTTCCATATTTCTTGTTATGATTGAACATCTTAGTTCTTTTAAAAAGGATATGCAAGAAGTAGACTTCTTATTAATTGTTATTTATGATTTATTTTTATTAGTTTTATAAATTTGATACATAATGTAAAGTAACATCTAAATTTAACGTATTTCTTAAGAATATTGATCTTCTTGTGGTTTCTTGTAAATGAATATATAATTTTAGCCTTTTAATTCCTGATATATTCTTAGAAGATATTCCTTAATATGAAGATGCATAGTTGAGATACATGAGACTAAGATTTTACTTATGCTCTTCGGGTTATTATTCTTTATGTAAAAGACTTTTACTCATTTACACTCAATTGTTGCTTGAAGATTGATAAGTAGAGTACAATTATATCATGTTGCACCATGGAGAGTTGATGATTAAGTATGGTTGATAAATCTAGCTGATTTTGTTGTTATGATTGGATTAATGGGATTTAGATACGTCCTTGTTCCTTAGAACAGGCACCAGTCCTTAGACCTTAAGTGGTCAAAATCAATTGGATGAATCTTGGACATGAGTGTGGTTATGTGTCTTGGAGGTCCTAACCTTGCAAGATAGGTTGGGAAGGTAGCTTACTTATGTGTAATGACCCCTCTTTTATGACAACAAACAACAATGTGTAATAGGTAATTTTTTTTATTTTTTTTGCATTAGGATAAAGGATCGTCGGACATAAATCATAACAATGCATAATCAACATGAAATCATAATTACAAGAATTACAAGCGACACCTCAATGTAATCAATAATGACACAAGCCAACACAATAACATAAACGATAGTGACACATGATCAACACATAAAAATAAATAACAACATAGCTGAACACATCACAATCAATCGAAGCAATAAAATAATGATCAACCATATGGTTGAATATTAAAATAACTACCCGCCCAACCTATCCTGCATGGTTAGGACCTCCGAGAAACATAACCAATGCTCAAGTATAGGATTTGTTTGATTAATTTTGATCAATTAAGGTCTTAGGGTTGGTGACTATTTTGAGGAACAAGGAGGTGTATATATCCCACTAATACAATAAAGTCAAAATCCAACAAATCAATCAATCAGTCTTGACTATCAGTTGTTCATGGTGCAAGAGTAATCATTGAATTTATCAATCATACATCAACATTATTTTCAAGGTGCACGAATAATCTAGTTTCTAAAAAGTTCATACATAAGCATTAAATATTCCATACCGCAAAGAAATCTAATTACTTAATCATTTATACATCAACATTTGTTCCATAGCACAACAAAATCTAATTACTTAATCATTTATACATCAACATTATTCCATAGTGCAAAGAAATCTAATTACTTAATCATCAACATATTCCATGGTGCAAATGTAATCATCGATATTATTTTCATGGTGCAAAGTGAGCTAATTATATAATCAATTATACATCATTCATCAAAATTCATGGTGCTCTCCACAACAATACCTGTTAAAAATTATTTAAATACAAAGTATAATCTACTACGATTTCACGATCGCTAACAATTTATCATGTGCTAAACAAAGACATTGTAATATCCACATACAAAATTAATTCAACACAACATTTAATCATCTAGTAACAAGAATAATGCTCATGAACCTTAAAACTACTTTACAAAGAAGTTCTAAACTTGTCCTACACCAATAAGTTTAAGGACGCAAGGGTAAGGTAATGGCACCTAAAGTACTACTTATTTTCTCAATTTGTGCAATTACTCTTTTTATTTTAGTCCATGTAACAATTACACCTAAGGGAGTAAAGGTATCTTTCTCAAAACAAACACCACTTATTTTCAACAAGATATGATGAATTATCATAAATTTAGGGATACTTTTCTGGTGAAGCAATATGGCGTAGAACAATTTTCATCCGTCTATCTTACTCAAAGTTTTGCAACATGTGCGACCCCTTATGAACACTAAATGAACAAGGTGCACTATGTAATCCCTTAGGATTAATGTTCAAAATTAAAAAGAAAGTTAAATAAAATCACCATTAAAAGAAAGGTTGAATGGAATGTCTAATCGATTAAATTAATTATTACATCATATTTGAGGAAAACAACCTTACATGATGACAACAATTATCATTTACCATGTTCTATAATTGGTTCTTCATCATGCATTTAACAAACCAAACAATATACCATACTTAAAAAAATTCATAAACTGCTCACAACATACAACAATGAATTTCAACACAGATCTGAGAAACATATAACCGGATCCATCTCTTAAGTCTAATGTACTGTATAGATATTATATAAATGTGAGTAGGTTGGATACTAAAGGGAATTACTAGAATCCTTGGTGAATTAGCCGAATAAGATTTCTATCCAAAGCAAGTTAGACAAATATGGAAATGGCATCATGTGGTAGGATGAACTGACATTACGTCACATAAAATTATAACAAGGATGAAGTTTTCTTCCCTTTATCAACAAACATAACAGAAATTGGAGAATAATGCCCCATAGAAAAAAACCATTTATGGAAAATTTGAGGTACATTACATATGGTATCAAAGGAAAGGTTTACAACACTTGGACCTTGAATAGGGCCAAAGTATTGACTTAGTACATTTTTTTTATGATTATGAAAAACTAACAACAAACAATTTTTGTTACAAACATAAAACTCTTTTATGTTTTGTATTAATTATGGCATCCTAGGATGACGCAGAAATTAGAATGGAGAGGAATCCCAGACAAAGACCTCCTAAATATCTGAGACAGAATAGTGATAAGAACTCACCTACTGAAGTTCTGGAAATGATGAGGAATCTCATTGTTGAACTACAAGTCTTCAAAGCAGACAATGAGAAACTGAAGAAGGCACAATAGGAACAACAAGAAATAAATAAGGTCTTGGTGCATCGTATAGTGACAAATAATAGCCCAAAGGATCATGACCATGAGGAAGAGGTCAGTAAAATGGCCTCCAAGAATTCTAGTCCTGAAGTAGAAAAAGGGGACAGTTCATCTAAAGGTACACCTTCAACTGAAGAAAAAACAAAACCAGACAAAAAAAGGAAACAGGTAGATCACCTTGAGGGAGAATTTAAGAAAATAAAACCCGCTACCTTTGATGGGGAATCCAGAACAGGGGAGGAAGCTAAGGCATGTTTATTAGACATCAAGAAGTATTTCTAGATCTACAACTATTCCAACAATATGCAGGTCAAAATGGCTATCTATAGCCTGGAAGGAAAATCCAACATTTGGTGGAAATATCTGAAATTGGCCAAGGGACTAAAAGAGAAACAGATGGAATGAGCATACTTTAAGAAATATTTCAAGGAAAAGTACCTATCTGAAAGTTACTATGAAAGGAAAACCAAAGAATTTTATGAGCTATGACTTGGTCAAATGGCTATGAAGGATCTGATAAAAAAATTCCTGGAATTACTAAGGTTCGTACCTTATATCCAGAAGGAAAAAGTAAAAATCCAGCAGTTCCTAAGTTGTTTGCCACAATATTACAAGGAAATAATAGAGTTTTATAACCTTGAGTCCTTGACTGAAGTATTCAGGAAAGATTGAATGTGTTACGACCAATAGAAACATCAGAAAAAACTTCCCAAAGCCTAGAAGGATAAGAAACAAGACCGAATGAACCAACAGATGAAGGGATACCAGCCAACTCCTTATCGAAACGTAGCAAAAAGATTTCCAATAAAATGTTTTCACTCCAATAATCCAAATATGTAAGGCAACGATAAACCAGTAAATCAGGGAACAAAGAAGTTTGGGGACAACCCTCGTGAACCATTAAAGTGTTGGGAATGTGGAGAACCTCATCTAAGAAGGAACTGTCGACATTTAAATTCACCAACCAGAACTTTTGTTCACAATTTTTAGGAGGCTTCGATGGTGGGCCATGTGGGCAGAAGCTTGCATCAGATAAATGCAACCATGGATGACCGACAAGGTGACCACCAATTCTCTATGATGGAAATTGAAGGTAAAATCAATAACACTCAAATTTTTGTTTTAATTGATCCTGGAGCTACGTTAAGTTATATCACTCCAGGTTTAGTAGATTCAAATAAACTTAAGAAAAAGAGACACACAAAATCATGGCTGGTACAACTAGCAACAAGAATAAAAAGGAAAGTGGTTGACTTTATTTATGATTATGAATTCATCTTAGGTGGTCAAAACATAAGGACAAATCTGAACATTCTACCACTAGGATCTTATGATGTAATTATCGAAATGGATTGGTTAGAAAGGCATAAAGCAGTGCTAGATTTTTATGAAAAGACACTTAAGTATAAAGATGAAAGTGACACCACTAGGACAGTTCAAGATATACAAAAGCCAATATCAATTAAACAAGTTTCAACAATGCAATTCAAGAAATGCATGAGAAAGGGTTGTCAAAATGCAATTCAAGAAATGCATGAGAAAGGGTTGTCAAGTTTATGCCATCCAAGTAACAAACCTGTTAGAAAAAGAAGATAAACCCAACTTGGAGGACTTTGTTGTTCTGCATGATTTCAGAGACGTGTTTGTTGATGAAATACCTGAATTACCCCCTAGAAGGGAGATACACTTTTCTATCAACCTACTGTTGGCATGTTTTTAGATAGAGGCAAAGTATGCGTGTTTGTCATTGATGGAAAAGATCACAACCAACAAAAAAATGATGATTGCATGGAAAGATCATAAGCTAAACTCCATTTCAGGTATCAGAAGCTAAACTCTATTTCAGAGTTTTGGATACTGGGAGTTGGAAGTGTCGAAACACTTTATCACAAAAATGTTGAAATACTGAAATGCGAAATGTCGAAATACCGGACCATTGATTTGACTCCATTTCAGAGTTTCATATATTGGGAGATGGAAGTGTCGAAACACTTCATCACATAAATGTCGAAACATCGAAATACCTGACCATTGATCAGGCACAAAAAAGGCTCGTGAATTTGTGAAATGATCCTGGTCATTGAAGCCAGAGGACACATGGTGAAAGATTGGCATTTCGCTGACCGTCAGATCTGAGCCCGAGGTCTGACTGGCATTGGATCCAGGAGAACCTGCATGTTCTTTAAAGTTCAAGGTGAAGTGGGCTTACAAAATCCAAAAATCAGGAGGACCGTCCATCTTTGGTAAGGACACGTGGTTACAGATCAACATTTCGTTGACTGAAAGGTCAAAGGAAGGAGTTCTCTAACCTCTCTAACTCGCGATATGCGAAATCACGAAATAATCCTAGCCGTTAGATCGAGCATTGATCAGGACCATTGATTAGACACAACGAAGGCCCGTGAAGTTTCAAAATCACAATAAGATCTGGATCGTTGGGTCCATAGGAGACATAGGGAAAGATCATCATTTCGCTGACCGGAAAGTCAAAGGAATGAGGTTCCCTAACCTCTCGAACTCACGATATGTGAAATTGCGAAATGTCAAAATGCAAAATTGCAAAATGCCTTTTGGTGCAACCTATGCTCACCACTAGAGGTCACGTGAGGGGAAGAATCTAGTGGAGCTAATTTTTTTTGGAGTTTCATGGATTGCGACGTGGAGTGTCGAGACTCTTCACCCCAGGAATGTCGAAATGCCAAAATATTGAAATGTGAAATGGCAAAATCAACGCGAGACCCTATGATTGCAATCTAATGGTGTTGGATACTTGGAAATTTGATCGAAGGGCTATTGTTTCTCTTCACGATTAATTGTTCAGTTACAATTCAGTTAGTAGAATCGAATCATGGTTCTTGGACGATTGGCATTTCAGTTGCTAAAGCGTTGTTCTAGGGATTTGAGGGGTAACCGAAGGGGTTGTAGAATATAAAAGGAAACACGTAGTGACTATGTGGGGTTGGTTGTGCTGAGTGAAAAATGAATTGAACCGTAGAAATGTAAAATTACAGTATGCGTAGTGGAAAGAAAACACAGAGATGAGGAACAAAAGATGAATATAACAAAATAGTGGAAGAGAGCAGAAAGTGCACATATCAAAGATGTATATCTGTGAGAAGAAGATAAATCTAAGGTCTGCACACTAAGATAGAGGATAATATCAGAAAGATGAAGAGGATGCAAGAAGGGATACATTGATGCAGGCATAGAAGAGTGGTATAGTTGAACAGTGACAAGCCTAGTAAAAAAATGAAAACTATTGAATCACTGTAATAAATTCACAGGAAGAAAAGTTTTATATTTCAGGGTGGTTGGGAGGTGTTAGGGAGGACTATTGTCCTCAGAGGTTCAAG
>CBVK0100069505.1:0-14853 GCA_900067695.1 Picea abies
CTCTTCCGATCTCACTATTTCAGTGTAATTTCTATTTTCAAAAAAAAAAAGTAATGTGATTTGAGTTTCAGATCTGTGACTTGGTGCTATTTTCTTTAGCTTAATGTGTTTCAGTTCGTAGTAAAAATCAGAGTGCAGTTTTGATAGAGATTTCAGTTTTTTGTTTTCCTAAGTAGCTAGGTTAGAAATCAGACTAGGACTGTATACTATGCCCCAAGAGACTTGAACTGCTCAAATGCGTGTTGGCAATTCTCATTGAAGATAAAAGAAATATCCTTGAGCTAGGTAAGCGATTATGAAACTTCCATAAACCCATCCAAGCTAGGTAAGCGATTATGAAACTTCCATAAACCCATCCATAAAATGACGTATTGCCTCGACTCGATTAAGGAAAAGCCTAATTTTTATCAGATCAATGTAAATTCCATAACGAGAGATGATAAAGAAAAGTCAATTTTTAGATTTTGCTTCTATTGTACAAATTTGGTTTTATTTGGCCTAACCTATCTCTGTCCTGTACCTCGACCCTTGCTACTAATATTGACAACCATCACACATCACTATTTACTGTCTGAGAAAGGCTTTGGTAGAATGTGGCTTTGTAAGGTTGAAACAAGCTAGCTTTGGGATTTAAACAACCATAGCGACAACGAAATCGACTTCCTCTGACTTAAGCTAAGGAGGGAAGGCAGAACCACAGCTAAGGTCTGGATTAAGCTTTCAACAACCAAATTCAGGTTGGACTAAAGAAAAAAAAGAAAAGAAATGAAAGCGACTGATAAATAGGTCATTTACTATCTGAGAGTTCTTACACGCATGACAAGCTAAGCTTTTTAGGCCCCAGACAGTTGGATCCCATAGCTCAAATTGAATGACCACATTTTTCTTCGAATGAAGACGAGCCACTTTAGATGTAGCCTTTATATATTTTATTTATCCATAACACCTTTTATATTTATATATACATCATTTCGGGTCAGGCGGGCTTAATATTGACCTTTAGCCTACAGGATCACTGGAAGTAGCACAGGAAAACAACTAGTAGTGGAATTGTGTGTGGAAACAACCCTGTTGGGTTGGATTTACTAAATCCTTATGAGATGAAAAAATGTTACATTCCTAGGTTGGCACTTTGAACTGAACTATTTAACTTCTTGCCTACTTTAGTCATTATTTTTGGTTGGGCAACTACCATCGTTTGGTTGGATCGTTGGAACTGTCCTCTTGGATTGAATATTTACTTAGAATATCTTACACGCCCTTAGGTGAATGGGCACTTCGATAGAACATTGCTTGCCTGTTTGACTACATGATAGTGTGCATGCCTACTTAACCCTAGTCTCTGCTACCTTAAGATCCATATCTAGCCTATATGTCTCCATGTCCCTCAATATGAGTACTATCCCTCATGTAGCCTATTACTATCCTTAGTGTAGCCAGATCCATGCCTACATGCCTACGTGCCTACTGGGGTGTAATAGGTCTCTCCTCATATCTGTAATCACCTTACCTAACCCTCTCTGACAATATAACCTCCCATAATCTCATTGGGATCAATGAAGTCGAGCGGCATACGCATAAATAGAATATTATTGAAAACCAATTAGACCATCTGACCTTAACACATTTATTTGACAGGAAATATAATAGCAGTAGCGATTCAGCCATTAACTAGTGAATCGTAATTGATGCTAGACAATAACAGTAGGTTAAAATCCATGGCAACAGTAAAGGGTGAATGGCAGCATAAATGAGATTCTGGTCCATGACAGTAAAGGCACGGACTTGTATTTATAAAATATATATATACCCAGGTCCTAGCAGAGCACATAACTATTAAAACAGAGAACAGTAGATAATAATGGATAACAGTGGAACAGAAGTTCATTCAATACCATTTTTTTTGAAATAGACTAAATGCTAAAGGTCACCATCGCTACCTGTAGCAGAACTGCTATACGGGCAAACAACAGAATCTCACCATCACTACCTGTAGCAGAACCACTATACCGGCAAACAACAGCCCGACCCTTTTCTCGTTATTTATCACACTCTTCTGAAAGGCGAAGGACAACGCTTTGATCTCCTCGGAGGATATCCCGAACAATAAGAGCAACCGACAACCAATAAGTAGATTATAGGCCCAAACACGGAATCCTTTGAAGAAACAAATATAAATGTATACTATGCCCCATTTCTGGGTAAAGTCAGGCATGATTATCCTTCGTATTGTCCGGACACAAACCTCAATGCAGACCGGATATCGCAAACCCTGGTGTAACCTTCCCATGCTCCATAGACAACCTATATGAAGTTGTTTGAGGTCGAATCCCTAAATACTTTATCATATGCCATTTTCAGGGGTTTCTTACTCTGTTGTCTGAATTCTCATCGTCACGACTCCTCAAACCAGCCAGGTGTTTATACATATCCATAGGATAAGAATACTCATACATCAATGCGTTAGTCCTACTGTGGCAAAAATCCAAGATAAGACCTAGCGTGAGTGGCCTAAGAACTTTTGCAACCTGGACAAGATTCGATTCTTCATACACTGCTTGAAACTTCTGGAGTAAATCAGGAAATCTCTCTATCATAGCTGCTGGGTCTAAATAGTGAATTTTCCCCAAAGATTAAATGCTTTAGCGAAATCAAAGCATGCATCGAAGCTTACGAAAATAAAATATTGAGGAAAAACTAACCTGCGGAAATGTTCTTCTCTGCAAAGACTGTGTAAGTGGTTGAAGCATTTGGTCTTCTAGCCTGGATTTCACACTGTAGTTCCATTCTACGCATACACATGGTATTCCAAATAAGGAGAACGAAGGGCACGTGGGCCACATGCAAGCCCCACGTTGCCGACTCGAGAGTCTTGGGGCAGGTGGGCGACATGCAATCCCCACGTTGCCAATACAAAGTATATTTAAAAAAAAAAAAAAATTACTTTTAATTTGAGTTGTAAATATTGTATTTTAGTTATTTATTAAATTTTCTCTCATATGTATCATTGGATGAAATAAAAAATATATATATAAATAATAAAGTATAATTAGGAAATTAATAAAGTTAAATTAATAAGTTAAGTAAAATTAACTAAACTATTAAACTAATTAACTTTATTAATTTTACTAAGAGTTAATTAAAATATTGGTTAAGTTGAGTAATACAGGGCTAAGAAAAAATTTTATGGAGTCCGTGAGGATCGAACCCTGAACCTCCCCACCGGTCAAGTCTTTACAAAGTCTTCCCTACCCAACGCACCACACGATGTGACTTTTACAAATAATTTCACTTATAAATACTTTAATTTTCATACCCAAGACCACCCACCAAGCAAAGCATCTTAAGAAGAACACTAATGACAAAAGGTAAATAGCGCTGGTGAAAGCCAAAACGGGGCTGACAGTTGGGGATAATTATTTAGGTGTCGCGGTTTAATCCTACTTAATCATTAAATGTGGTAATTATATAACCTACAACAATTTTTTTTATGTGATTAGGTAAATGTTAAAAAGTAAACATGTTAACGGATGCTGTAATAAATGCAAGAAAGTTATGAACGATAAATATGACCCATTGATTTTGGAGGACGACTAAGAATATGCCAGCATCTTCAATGCATAGCCATCAGGTAAGGGTTTAAGGTTAAATAAGATTAAAAGATCATTAATTATGCCCATTGTCAATAGGTGTACACCTTTCGGCGTAAATTACTAAACATAAGGTCGGAAGTCACTTTAATCAAGTTGTAAGAAAAAAGTTAAAAAAAAAGGGGCTTAGACTAGGACAAGCGAGAAGGAGGTGGCATATGCACTAGGAGAGTAAGATTAGGAAGTGGCGAGTGAGGCGTAAGGATAACGTAGCTACAAGGCAAGGGAACCAATAGTTATTTTCATAGGGGAGAAGAAATCAAGCTTAGATTCTTAATCCTAACCCTAACCTAGCCAATCCCCTAATGGAGTAATGTCTGTTTACAGACAAGTAAAGAAAACTTATGCCTAACCCTATTTCTAGTTTGAGTAGCACCAATTTGAAACATCCTGGAACTCACCTTGATAACGTTGGTGGATGCAGTTCAAAGCATACAGGATGGTCAGGAATCGAGGGAATCGAGGCAGGGGAGCATCGTTGCAAGCACCGCCAACACCGCCAGTGCCACCACCACCATCGCCCGAACTAGCCCTCATACTGTGCTTGTTGGAAGCCATCAACGAGACTTTAAAGGGGCGACAACCGGCAGGGACTGAAGTGGAACCCCCACCATCTGGAATGGGTAATCCAGAAGCATCAAGGGATTCAAGGGGAGGACCTCCACCTGAAGACATCACGCGAGAATTGCAGAAGATCAAACTTCCAGAGTTTTCCGGGGGGTTGCGCCAGTGAACGCGCGGAAGCATGGTTGGGAGGCATGACAAGGTGTTTTTCCCTAAGGGATTATGCGTCCAACTCAGAGGCAAAAATCACCGTTTTTTAGTTAAGAGACAGCGCTTTGAACTGGTGGGGCAACCTGGAAAGACAACTGCACCTTACCCCAGACACAGTATCTTGGGAACTTTTCGAGGAGAGGTTTAGGAGGAAATATCTACCGGCCTACTACGAGGAACAATAGGTTGGGGCATTTCATGCCTTAGTACAGGGAAACAGAACTATAGAAGAATATGAGACCAGATTTATGGAACTGGTCAAATATGTGTCATATATGGATAATGACCAATGACAGGCAGAGCAATTCATCTATGGATTGAACCCTAGGATAAGAGCTATGGTGCGGATGTGGAAACCATCTTCAATAGCGGAGATGGTGGAAAATGTGCATTACGCGGAAGAACATATGAACTTGACCAGGGGTACAAGACCGACGTTTCTGCATCGCCCGGGGTTCGTAGGAAAGGCCCCGAGGACATTTCCCAGGGGAGGGGGCTCAAGGCCACCGCCATATGGTAACAAAGTCGCGCCAAGGACAGTAGCTGCAGGGATTTCAATGGCAGCGAGTGCAGCATCTCTTTCATCGCCAATGGTACAGACAGGTCCACGACCATCACAGGGAACAACTAGTAGGGGCAGGGGTTCCAGGGGAAGGAACTCATTTCAGAGAAAACCACATAACAGGGCACAGGTTCAATCTCATGTTACCTGTTGGAGGTGCAAAGGACCCCATTACCAACGCGATTGCCCAGAGTTACAATCAGGTTTCGTGCATAGAGAAGGAAAGGCATCGATGGGGAGAGCAAGTAACATCCACCATATTTACGCAGCGGTTAATAATCGTCAGGTCGAACATCAATCCACGGTGGTGGAGTCATCAGGTACACTAAATCATATCAATGTTAATATTTTGTTTGATTCTGGTGTGACAGATAGTTTCATTTCACCATCTGCATTAGAGAAGAGTGGGTTGGCAGCCTACGAGCATGATGACTTTAAACAAGTCGAGATGGCTTCGGGGGAAAAACAAGCGGTAGGACCTAGTGTTGATAATTGTATAGTAGACCTGGGAGTGTGTACTACCAGGTTGAAGGTATACGTCACTGCTCTTGGGGCATATGACCTAATCATTGGAATGGATTGGTTAGCAGCTCATCGAGCTTTGGTAGATTGTTTCGCAAAGAGGGTGCTTTGTGTCGATGATGAAGGAAAACCAATAGAGATCCAGGGTGTACAGAGAAAAGTGTCATTACACTTTATATCCACTATGAAGGTTAAGCGATGCTTGAGACAAAGTTGTTGACTTTATTTGGTGGAAGCAGTGAATGAAAGGAAGGGACCCTCATTGGATCAGTACCCAGTATTGTCAGAATTTCAGGATGTTTTTCCAAATGAGTTACCAGGGTTACCTCCTGAGAGAGAGCTTGATTTTACCATTGAGCTAAAACCTGGTGCAAAACCAATCTCCAAGACTCTGTATCGGATGACAACGCCAGAAATTTGTGAGTTGCAAATGTAGTTGAAAGAGTTACTGGACTTAGGGCTAATAAGGCCTAGTGTCTCACCCTGGGGTGCACTAGTAATTTTTGTAAAGAAGAAGGATGGATCCTTATGATTGTGTATAGACTACAGGGACTTGAACCATGCTACAGTGAAAAATAGGTACCTGATGCTGCGAATAGATGACCTCTTCAATCAGATGAAAGGAGCAACGGTATTCTCAAAGATCGATTTGCAATCAGGGTATCATCAGTTAAGGATTAAGGAAGGTGATATCCCAAAAACTGCCTTTCGAACTCGGTTTGGACATTACGAGTTTGTTGTCGTACCCTTCGAATTGACCAATGCGCTAGCAGTATTCATGAGCCTCATGAATGGCATATTCCGGAAGTACTTAGATCATTTTGTACAAGTCTATTTAGATGACATTCTCATCTATTTTAAAAATGAAAGAGAACACGAGGAACACTTGCGAATAGTGTTGTCTTGCCTTAGAGAGAACAAATTGTATGGGAAGCTATCGAAGTTTTCCTTCTTACAGAAAGATATCCACTATTTAGGACATGTCATTTCTGGAAAAGGAATCTCTGTGGACCCAGAAAAGATAAAGGCCATTATGGAGTGGCCAGTGCCGAAAAATGCCCATGAGGTGAGAAGCTTCATGGGGCTAGCAGGTTATTACTGGAGATTTGCGGAAGGATTCTCCAAAATAGTGAAACCCATCACCACTTTGCAACGCAAGGGGGTCAGGTATGAATGGACAGAGGAGTGTAATAGTGCATTCATTGAGCTTAAGAGGTTACTCACTAGTGCGCCAATTCTATGAGTGTTGGATATGGAAAAGGACTTCACGGTCTGCATGGATGCCTCGAAGCAAGGGTTAGGAGCCTTGCTAATGCAGGATGGAGGAGTGATAGCTTATGCATCAAGGAAGTTGAATAAACATGAGGAGCTATACGTGACTCATGATTTAGAGTTGGCAGCTGTAATGCTAGCTCTAAAACTTTGGAGGGACTATCTTGTTGGGTGAAACTTTGAGCTCAAAACGGACCATCAAAGTTTAAAACATCTCTTCACTCAAAGAGATCTGAATGCGAGGTAAAGACAATGGAGTGAGTTTATGAGTGAGTACGATTTTGGTATTTCGAACATCAAGGGAAAGGAAAATGTGGTCGCAGATGCCTTGAGTAGGAGACCACGTATCCTCTCCTTGGTAACCTTAAAGGTCAATCTGAGGGAACATGTGTTGACACAACTCCTAGGAGACAATTGGTATTTAAAGGTTACTTCAAACCTCCAGAGAGGGAGGCAATTAGATCCAAAGTATGAAGGATATAGTCTAGAAATAGACAGATTGTTAAGATATCAAGGAAGGATGTACATTCCTGAGAATGGGGATATTCGAAGCATCATACTGAAGGAAGCCCATAGATCACTTTATTGTGCGCATCCGAGAGTGAAGAAGATGTACACAAATATGAAGAAGCTCTTCTTTTGGGTAGGCATGAAGCGTGATGTAGTCCATTTTGTCGCCAAATGCCTAGAGTGTCAACAGGTGAAAGCCGACCACCATCACTCTGCAGGCCTCCTACAACCACATGATGTTCCTATGTCCAAATGGGAAGTCATCTCTATGGATTTTGTTGTGGGGTTGCCGCTCACATTCCATAGACACAATGCCATTCTTGTGATAGTGGATAATTTAACCAAGAGTGCTCATTTCATTCTGGTTAGAGACGCTTACGATGTCATTGATGTGGCATGTGTGTTTATGAGCGAGGTTATCCATTTGCACGAGATACCTAAGAAGATCATTTCAGATAGGGACTCTAGATTCACTTCTAGGTTTTGGACAAGTTTAGAGTCAGCGTTGGGGACTCAGTTGAACTTAAGCACAGCTTATCATCCTGAAACAGATGGGAAGAATGAGAGAGTAAATCAAGTCATGGAAGACATGCTTAGGATGTATGTAATGGATAATCAAACCTAGTGGGAAAAGTACCTACCTTTAGTAGAGTTTGCCTACAATAATAGTTATCATAGTTCCATTAGAATGCCACCCTACAAAGCTTGGTATGGGAGGCCATGCAAAAAGTCATTGAGTTGGGATAGACTAGAAGACTGAGTAACAGTTGGGCCAGAATTGATTCAAGAAATGGAGGAACAAGTGATTCATATTAGGTAGAGACTAAAGGAAGCACATGATAGGCAGAAAAGCTATGCAGATGCACACATGACCGACTGAAGTTATGAAGTGGGAGACCAGGTTTTCATTTGTTTCAGGCCTAATAAGAGTACCATACGGTTCGGGAAGGGGACAAAGTTGTCACCTCGGTTTATAGGACCATTCAGGATCGAAGAGAAAATTGGACCCGTTGCCTATCGTCTCGTACTGCCACCCCACTTGCATAAAACTCATAATGTATTTCATATATCTGTTTTACGTCATTATGTTGCTGATGAATCACATAAACTAAATTGGAAGGAATTGCAGGTATTGGACATGGGAACCCTCACGGTTGAACCGTTACGCATATTGGACTGTAGAGTCCGAAAGCTCAGGAACCATCTGGTAGACCAAGTTAAGGTCCAGTGGGACAAGTATAGTCCAGGATCTGCTACTTGGGAAGATGTTGAGACATTACAACGAGACTATCCCTCACTATTTTTACCACCTCGAGAACATGTTTCTCAAAGGTGGGGTGTATATAACACCACCTTTTGACTTAGACAACCAGGATTACCTGAGGACTATATACTTTATTTTCTAGTCACAGTGAAACTATTAAGTGAAACACTTAAACTTTAAAATTTATGAACTTTTATGAATGTTTAAATGTTATTTGATGATGATGTATATGATGTGATCTACTATGTGCATGTAAATTTTATGAATGTTTAAATGTTATTGATGATGATGTATGTAATGCGATCTATTATGTGAATGTAAACTTTATGAATGATTAAATGTTATTGATGATGATGTATGCAATGCGATCTATTATGTGAATGTAAACTTTACGAATGTTAAAATGTTATTGATGATGTATATGATGCGACACATTGTGAGAATGTGAATTAAATGAATGTTTAAATGCTATTAGGATGATGTTGGATATTATGCAATCTGGTTTGAGTAAATGATAATCTTGTGAATGGGTGTTGAAATTGAATTATGGGATATTATGAGATCTATTTCTAATTGGAAAACTTTGATGTTAACTTATCGGTACAGGGATACCAAATTGAAATGATGATAGTATGCAATTACATGATGATAATGCATGTAAATGTATGAGTTTGTGTTACAGACTAATCTGTAGGTTATGGGCTATGAAATAGCCAAGGGATAATAATGATGAAAGTGCATATCAGGACCACTAACCGAGAAACATTATGGTATGAATATTGTATGTGAAATTTATATTGGTTTGGATGCATTGCTATGATATGTGGATCGGTGCATGATTTCAGATGATGACACTGCCCAAAACCGAATAAACAATGACAAAATCTCTAGTAACATGGTGCCACTATATATTTCATTGTAGGGTGTGGACCCTAGTCCTATTAGGAGGGGTGGAGGCATTTCCCACCATGTATCCTCCATTGTAGGGTGTGGACCCTAGTTATGATTAGGAGGGGTGGAGGCATTTCCCACCGTGTATCCTCTGAAACCTGAAGTCATGGGAGGACAGTGTTAGTTCATGCTCCCCAAGACGTGTGATAATGACTGTCAGATGCCTGCTAGGGAAGCTTGGTTGGGATAGCGACACTTCCACTTATGGGTTCTATTTGGAGTTAGGTCAATATAGTTGACGCTCCAAGGTAGTCTAGTAGAGGAAGGATAGGAATGGAGATGGAAGTAGGTTAGGGAGGAAGGATGAGTAGTAATAGTTGAGAAAGTATGGAGATCTGTCTTGTGGTGGAAGTTAATGTTTTCCCTTCAAAAAAAAAAAAAAAAAGAGAAATGTGTATATATGAATATTCATTATTACGTAACTAAAACAAAGTTGTTTAAAATAAAATTGTTGAACCGGATAATAGTAATTAAAGGATTTCTCAAACAATTGATTGGTTGTTGTCTTTTATAAAAGACTAGTCTTGTTGACTGGATTGGATGCGTACATAAAATACTAAAGGATGACAGTTTGATTATTAGTACATGCACGAGAATTGTATGTACTAGCTACACATGCAATTCTTGTACATATACACTAGTATGTATGAGTTTCCTTGACTTACTTACTGATAATGTCGGTTACTTGTTATGAATGTGTGAACCATGTTTATTGTCCTTTGTACGATAAGATACCTTAACTTCGAGACGAAGTTTCCTGAAGGGTGGGTGTATGTAATGACCTTGCTTAAATAGGTGTATATGATAATTAATTATAATTAATTTAATAATATAACTGTCCTAAAAGATTAGCTAAACCTTAATTATTTCTTAAAATAACATTTACTAATTAATTATTATTAATTAGTTATTCATGATTGTTAATGATTAATTTAAGTATTAATTAATTCATTAATTAATAAGGTAAATAAATAAAAGAAGGATAATAAATTATATTATTAAATTAATTTATGTACCCGATACGGGATAACATATTAACTACAAGGGATAAGATATTAAATAAAGGGGATAAGGGTCATTAACGGGAACGGATAAGAAGGGAATAAATGAGTTAGGTAGGGAGTAAATGAGGCGAGGGGAAGTCGGTGAAGGAGGGATAAGGAAGGGAAGGAGTTTGACGGGAGGCCATTCTACGGGAGGAGGGGGATGGATTTTGAGAGCTCGAGGATTTGCAGAGAGAAGTAAAATTTTGGGGAGGGGGATTGTATCAGTGCACCGGGGTTGCTGGGGGTTTTGGGCACAGGGGCCAGGATATCCGTTGATATCCTAGAGCTAGGGAGTTACCTAGTTGGCAGGGAGGAACTAGGTTTTGGATAGTGTTTTGCAGAAGCGGTCAAGGAGGAAAGCGGCAGACAAGCGGAGGTTATTAGCATCAGGTTCAGGTATTTCAAATTTTGCAATTGTTTTTAATCAGTTATTAAATTTATTATATGTTGTTAAATTTAAGTTAACAAAGTTATTATTATGAAGAATATTATTCTATTATGAAGTTTAATAAATAAATTGATGTTTTTAATCTCTTCGCCCCCTACACTAAATGAATCATGTCCTCATGGTTGTGTATTTTTAATGGGTGGAAACTGCAACCATATTTGTGACTCTCATGGTTGGTAGGTATACGAAGATTCAAGGTCTTTGGGGTAAATTTCATCCATTAATATTATGTATTTTTGGAATTGTTGTGATTTGTTTCAATTTGGTGTGACAACAAGGGACCTATTCCTATTGAAAACATTTTAGGAAAATATGTATTGAGCTATGTTGGAAATATGGAAATACAGGTTGGCATTGATGGCATTGGTACTGTTGTCATATAGATGAGAGACACGATTGTTGGTTGGCATTTACAAATAACAGTGTGAGTGTAATAAGGCAATAGATTTGAACAAGAAAGAAGACTATTATGACATAGTTGTTGTTAATACAAGGGATGTATGTGGCATACAAGAACACGAAAGAAGACAGAGTAGATGACTGTGATGATAGAGTTGTTGTTAATACAAGGGATGTATGTGGCATACAAGAACATGAATTTATGCATAGGAACAAATCAATGTTTTGAGCTTAAATGTGTTTAGTCAATTTCTAATAAGGTGTTTTTGGCAACAGATGATGATGGAGTGCTACTTATTTGTTGTATTCTTAAAGGGAAAATGAGTTTAATCTCTCTAAGGTTGGCATATGTTCTGTCAGAAGACATTGATGTAAGTTGGAGTATTCCTGCAGTTGATGCAACACCAGTTATAATAACTTAGCCTAGACAACGGAGTTTAGGGATCGACCAATTTGATATGCTTATCTTAACCCCAGATGGTGATCCTTCCTTATATGTGGGGCACCATTGTATCTGTCAGTATATATTTCCCCTAGGTGTGTTTAAATATCTAATAATGCAAGATACATCTCTGAATCAAAGGCGCACGACCATAAGTATGGAGGTGCTAGAGGAAAAAGTGGAAATAGTGGGACTCTCTAATGCAATTTGAGGTCAGTTGAAATTGATAACTTCTTCTGGACAGGTCTTGATTTTTCTTTGAGGGCTTCTATAATTTCCATGATTACAAAATATTGTATCAATGCTCTGGCAAAAGGAATTAACCCTCAATTGTTTAAACATTTTCGGAAATCACCCTGGAGTCATGATAGTTCTACACAATTATCCGTCTTGGACTTCAAATTTGATGTTGAATGGGAGGAATTGTAAAAGAACTGGTCAGAAACATGTGGCCCATGCCCCAGAGTTTCAAATTAATTGGTACCAGAAATAATTGGCCACCTTAGAACGCCTCCCCAAAAGTGATGATATATGTGATCATATGTTCAATTCAAAAGTCATATCGATGTTTCTCCTTGTGATTGATTCAGTACTTTCTTCTATTGAAGGAATTCAAGAGGGTGAGGCTCTAGTAGTGACTTTGCTGGCTGTTGGGATGTGTATAAGAGTTCTAGAAAGCATGTGTGATATTTCTCCATGAGCACGCAAAAAGTTGAGAGAGAGGGTTCTACATGAAAGGCATGCTCCGATAGTTTCTACTATAGTGTTGCAAGAATACTCAGTAACCATATGATCATGTGATTGATGGTGTTGATAAACCAGTCGTTGGGATATATCCCACATGCTTAGAGCAAACGTTTTTATATTTCTTTATAATCATAGCCCTCACTATGATTATTCAATGCAGAGTGCAGACGTAAGCTGAGGGATCTGGGTGCTTGGACTTCAATGGAGATGACCAGTTCGGAGCCCGGGAGTACCTATCAACCCCCCTACCTTTTGGTAAAAGTGACTAAGACCGTTGAATAAATATTTTTTATAACTATGTGGCACCTCGGTCATATGGGTGACCGTGGGCTTAAGGGTTGTTTTGGTGGGTGGAAACGAACAATGAAATCGCCAAACTGGTCAATTAAATTTGGGATAATGCCAATTTTGGAGGATCACAATGTTTTAGTGAAACCATGCACATGCAGAACAGGATCCACTAACTGCAAAGAAAGTAATAACTGAAGTGAATGTTTTTCCTGTGAAAAATAGATTAATTGCACACCATAAATTAGTTTCATTTGTTGCTTGGAGCCATGATGATAAACTATTTATGACATGTGGTATTGAGGAGGTTGTTAAGCTTTGGAATGTCGAGATTGGTGAATGTAAACTAACATATGATAAAGCCAATAGAGAATTCATTTCCTGTGGTTGGTTTCTAGATGGTAAACAATTTATCTCTGGTGGAGTTTATAAAGGCATCTACATCTGGGATCTCGAGGGAAAGGAGTTCGATTCATGGAAAGGACAAGGAATGCCAAAAATATTGGATTTGGTAGTTAAATCTGATGGAAAAGAAATAATCATCATTTGTGGGGACAATGTTATTGTGATGTACAACTTGGAAACAAAAACGAAGAGGTTAATTGAGGAGGAAAGTGGAATAACTTCTCTATGTGTATCAAACGACAATAGATTTCTCCTTCTAAAACTTGCAAATAAAGAGATACACCTATGGGATATTGGAGCTCTTTCAAAGCTATTGTTAAGGTACAAATATCACAAAAAAGTTCACTATATTGCAGAGGATATTAAATCTCCACCACAACTGCCGAAAGGTTCACATGCTGCCATTTTCAGATGTACACTAAAGTAATAAAACCCTGGAAAAATGCAAAGACAATGACTTGTTAAAAGACACAGTTAAATAATTATTGGCTAATCATTCATACATTAGAAAGATGAAACATAATCAAATATGAATGATGATAATGTTATGTAAATTGACTAATAACCGTGTTATTAAAAATCAAAGGTTATTGGCCTTAAAATGAAGGGGTGTGATAGTTATGAAAAGTTATGTAACTATAGAACAAACATATTGTTTGGTGAAATGGTGTGATGACAAGCATATATAATTGCTAAAGATCAGAAGTAGTAGAGTGTGTCTCTTGTTAAAGATAGAAGATTAAATGAAAAAGAGATAGAGCAGAACAAATGAAGTCTAGTGCTTGACAGAGACGATTACCAAAGGACTACATATATCATTTTCAGATTGTTGAACAAAGGGTAGCTGGGAGGTGCAATGGCAGGTTGGAGACTGCAGGGGAGTAGGTGCTTCCTTCTGAGTTGTAGATGACTAAACAGGGGGTTGAACCCTCCTATCAATTGGAGATAGTGAATAGGGGTGTGGTTGCATCCTCATCAATGGGTGTCGATATAAGATGATCGATATAAGAGGAAGAACATCCTCTTTCTATGTAACTTGTAAAACAAAATTGTGTAGTTAATAAGAAAAGTGTTTGTGGTTTTCCCAATTGGGTTCCACAATAAAATGTTGTGTTAAAATATTGATTTCATTAACAAAAGAAAAATTGATAAAATTATCTTGTCATTGATTCACCTCCCCCCCCCCCCCCTCAGCGACAGGATCTGGTCCTTCAATTGGTATCAGAGAAGATCTCTTCACTAAAAGTTTAAATCACTTGAAGAGAAGTATACATCAGAATGGATCAGTAGTTGAAGATGTCATTAAAATTCCCCCTATTTGATGGTGAAGACTATTTTTTCTGGAGTGTTAGAATGAAAAGCTATCTAATGCCCATTGGACTGGAAGTATGGACATTAGTTGAAAAAGCATATGATTTTCCAAAAGTCACTCCCATAGAAGTAAAAGACAAGAAGAAATTATGGGAACATGCAAAGGATTTAAACACACTACAAGATAGACTGAGTAAAAATATCCTTGTGTTGACGGGTGAAATTGACCATCCGTCAACTGGGAGAGTGGAACCGGTCCGGG
>CBVK0100069506.1:0-14853 GCA_900067695.1 Picea abies
GAAATGGTGGATAGTGGATTTCGACGCAAATACGAAGTGGTTGGAAATCACCATGGTATGGGTGCACCTCCCCGGTCTTCTTTTACTCTTTTGGTTAGAGGAGGTGTTTAGGGCGATTGGAAATGCCTTGGGTTTTTTCTATGAAGTAAATCTCTCTTCTTAGAGCACTATATATATGGGGATGACCCACATTTTAGTTGGATTGAAGCTCTCGGCGGGGCTAGCAGAAAACATCACTATTAAGCACAATGGTTCTTTCTATCACCAGGCTCTAGATTACGAAGGAATCACTTTCAAATGTATATGATGCCACATATATGGACACTTGCTGAGAAATTACACCTAGGAGGAGAAGCATTAATATTGGGTCAATAATATTGTTCACGAGGAAAAATAAAGACCAAGTGTCTCACCTGTGAAGTCACAAACCCCACATGGGTCGCCTCCTCCCTCAAAGAACCCATGTGGGAATAAAGTTAATGAAAACAAAGGAATTGGTTGCTCAATGTAGGCACTTTCGGATAAGCTCTTGGGTAAGCTTACTGCATCCTCCCCTACCATTTATTCCTATTCCAAAGAATGTATTTCTTCTGGTTCAAAAGAGGGCCCTACGATTTGGGACCCTTCTAGAAAATTTTTCCTTGTGGGCCTTTCAAGACTCTCTTACTCACATCATGACCCTTTGATCCCATTTTCTCCAGTTGGCCTCTTAGTTCCCCCCACCTCTTCCTCCCCTCTCTGGTCCCCTCAAGATCCTGACCCTCCTATGATCCCTCATCCCCTTCCTTGCTCCTCTCCCCCCAAATATGACCTTTGAGCCCACTCTCATCCTCCAAATCAATTTTTTCAAGGTATATTGGGGGTCTCAGAACATATGAGGAGACAAAGCCAAAAGCCTCCCAGAGAGGGTGTAAATCCTACATTTCCTTAGCACAAAAACAAGCCACCTCAGAAGTAGGAACAGGGAGACAAAAATTGCTAATTAGGGCCCTTAGATCACCCGCCCTTAGCTAGGTGAAAAAAATGATTATGCTCTCCCACAACTGTCATTGTTGGAATACTGAGAGAGGGGCTGAATCAATGTTATGCAATATTTTACCACTTTTAATCACAATATTTATAAACTTCAACTTTATCAATAATTTATCATTTATGAATTCAATATATCATTACATCATAAATAGTAGCATTCATCAGTTCATAATAAACAACCACAAATACACAGTACACCAGAATTTATGTGGAAATCCAAATGGGAGAAAACCATGGAATTATTTCCTATATATATCAAGGATACATTCATAGGAAGCACAAACTTCCCAATTCTCTAACACCAATTGGAAGGAGGCACCAACCCCCTATTTACATGCTCCAACCTAAAGGAAGCTACAACTCCCTGAATTCTCCAGCTACAACTGGAAGGAGGCTACGACCCCCTAATTTATAGGCTCCAACCTAAAGGAAGCTCCAAATCCATGTGTTCTCCAACTCTAATCGAAAGGAGGCTATGACCCCCTAATTTAAAGGCTCCAACCTAAAGGAAGCTATGACTCCCTGAGTTCTCCGGCACCAAACACAAAGAAGCTATAACCCCCTTTCCTTGCATCGTCATGCCACTCTAAAATACAAGTGTAGATGCAACCTGTCACTACCACTGATCAAATTATAACTTCCATTGTCATCAACCAATTTGTCATTGTCATGGTCACATCAACCAATCACTGTCACTCTATCAACCTGTGCCTGATGATCAACCAATCATCCAACTTGTCATTGTCCCTGTCATCGTCACTGTCACTGATATATCATCATCAATCATATCCACTCACATGGATACCAAAACCATCACCATACCATGTACATCAACCATGTACCATACCATGTACATCAACCATGTACCATACCATGTACATCAACCTGTATCAACCATGCATCAACTATGCATCAAACTTGTACCATACCATGTACCAAAACATGTACCATACCATGTACTACGATCACTAAGAAGTGTCTTTGGCAATGTACCATATCATCATCAACTAATGAACCATAACATCACCAATCATGTACCATAATATATGCCAAGTGTAGGTACCATAACATCAATGATCAACCATATACCTCAATTGTATACCAACACAATGTACCATGTACCAAGAATCAACTATGTACCAACTACTGTGCCTCAACCAAGCACCAAAGAATGTGCCTCGTACACATGACACCATATACAATAAGATATCATGAATAAAGTGCCTCAAGCATGTGATAACATCACCATGACAAATACCAAACCAAATACAAAGATAGCCAATATATGTCTCTAATGTACCATGACATCACCAATACATGCCTCAAGCATGTACCACGACATCCAATGCATATACCTCAAACATGTGCCATAACATCTAACCAATATGCCTCAAGTATGCACTTAAACAACCAAGATCATATACCAAGTATATGCCTCAAATAAATTCCAATATCACAAAGATGTGCCTCTAACAATGAACCATAACAACCATACACAATGTACCAACGATATGTCTCAAGCATGTATCAATGTCACCAAGACATGAACCTCAACCAAGGGCCTCCAAGACATGCCTTAAGCATGTGTCATACCATCCATGATACAATCTTCAAACAAACACATAAAAGACATACATTTACTCATGAAGAAGACCTGATGCATATCATCTTAGACCAACAGACCAACCCGATGCATATAATCTTCAATAACAAGAGATATCATATTTTTCAAGTCCTTTTCACAAATCCACGACTTGTACACTATCAATCCGCGAATGTTCATGCCTTGCTCCACTGCGAACCATGGATGCCCACACCTTTCTCCACTACGACCCGCAGATAACCTCAAAAAGATAATAGCATCAAACTTTTCCCTTCGCCTCCTCATACTTCACTTCCTTAGATATGCTACAAAAAGGATTTACCAAAAGATCACTTGAAATATAGATAAACATTGAAGTTGTGTATGTAATAATGAGAGGCTTCTTGAAGTGTATTTATACTTGTCCATGTGAATTATTTCCTTAAATTTAGGGTCGACCTGTAATTTCTTGTTATAACCATTTTATGCTTTAATTAATGACTTGTAACTTCTTTTTGCAACTGTTTGGGGGCTTCTTGACCATTCTTCGAGGCTTTCAACTTCATGAGGGAATAACTCCTCAACTGCGAGGAACCACGTGGCGTACCACCTACCGTTGGAAAAAAAATGATGAGGACTATCCATCTATTAGGGTTATATATACACTTGAAGTATTCTTCAACCTTATTTTCCTCAGTCACATTCGAGCCTCATGATCACACCTTTGGGTTTCTTATAGAATTATTCAAAGTGTCTTCCTGTGAGGGTCATGCTTAAAGCTACACCCTAAGGGGACCACTTTGGAGACTTCTTCAATTATACCCATCACATCTATTGACATCAATGACAACAAACTATCCAACAACATCAATGACAACCAACTATTCAACGATCGTGGGCTGATGGAAAACCCTGCCAAAAAGTTGGCCATTAGAAGACTGTTAGAAATTCATAATCCCTTTGTTCTTATATTAGAATAAATTGTGATAGGTGAAACATACCTGCCTACTAACATGAAATTTAAAAACACCCCCATACATATAAAATAACCAAGGGGCAACAGGCCCATAATTTAACATGCATCTAACAACATAATATAAACCCATGAATGCAACAGTTCCAACAAAACAACAAACATATGTCATTCATTAAAACAAATACACAACGAAAATAACATCATAAACATAACATGGAACTTATCTATTTATAAAATAACCAACTAGCTATGTACGAAGGACATTCCCCCCAACCATAGGCTTGCTATTCATTTTCTCTCAACAAAAAACCACCCCTGAGCTGAGGCTATGAGTCCACAAGGAGGTTTGGCCCTATTAATTGTTCACTCTCCACATTCAACATCCCAAAACCTAAGTTCCACTCCAACAACATTTCCAATCCACCAACTCTCTTCCCCACAACCTGCACAACCCAAGGAATGGGATCCCCCTTCACTTCACATAGTCCCTTAGGCCTTCCCACTTTCCTCTAGGGCTCCAATGCACTTGGTTGGCTAGGAATCTCATAGTTGGGGACTCTAGGAACTCTCAGCTACTCCATGAGTGTTCACAACAACCTTCACAAGGCTCTTGAGCCATTTCCTCAATAGGAAAATACTCCATAGGCACATAACCCATTTTTGCAGACACACAAGCCACATTTCCAGCATAAACATGGCCCAATAATGGCTACCTTCAAGCACATCATGGTTGGTGCTCTTCCCAACACTCAACTCCTCTCTTTTTGCTCAAAATCGGGATGTAAACAATCTCCTTTTTTTCCATACGAGTTTCCTTTTTGCCCAAGCAAAACCAAGTAATTTTCCTCTCACACTCCCCAATGTTGATTGTACTTTAGCCTCATGCTCCCAATAACTATATGAAGTGATCTCACACACCAACTCTCTTACATGAATTCGGTGATTGAGTGACTAACAAGTCAAAGGGGGATTATATGGTAATGGCACATCAACTCAAGAAAAATATGTGGGTTTCCCTTGGATTCCCCTTTATCCCCCTCTCTTATGGAATCATAGCCCCCCATCATTTCCATCCCTCTCATATCATATCCAGTGATTATTATTTTATTAATTATTTCAATATACCATTTAAATAGTTTGACCCTTGGCCATACTAATTAATATGAGCACTTTTCCCAAACATATTGTCTCACTAGCCTAAATCACATTTATACAATTACATTATAATTTGTGGGGATATAAAACTAGGGATGTTGCATCCCCTCTCCCTTATTTCGCACTATCCTCAGTACACAACACCATATAGGTGTAGATACATATCACAGTGCTAGTCTCTCTGGCCTTTAATCAACACATAGGTTCTCCATCGTAATATCACATAGGCATTACAACCCAAACATATAAACATAGGCACTCTCAGGGCCCAAAAAACCATAGATACATAGGCACTTCAACCCCAAAATCCAGACATAAGGATTTTACAATTTATAATTCTTGTAGCAATTCTAACCAACAACATCTCCTTCCCCTCATTCTGCATAACCCAAGGAAGTCTATCCCCTTCTCTTCTCTGCACTCGCTCAGGATATACCACTTCCCTTTAGGGCTCCAACATAGATTGATCAGGAAGTCTTAGAGATGCGGCTCTAGGAATCCTAGTTGAAACCACTTTCATAATTTGTTAATTTCCACAATAATTCCAACCAACAGGCTCTCATTCCCCTCAACATATGCAACACAAGAAAGTGTACCTCCTTCTTTGCACCGCAGTCCTTCGGGCTGTACCACTTCCCTCCAGGGCTCCAAAACAAGGTCAGACATGAAGTCTTAGAGCTTTGTCTGCAGGAATTCCAACTATGGTAATGTAATCTTCAAACTTTCAAATAGTTGCAAATGTGCTTCTCACATTGCATCTTCATCTCCACTTTACTTCTTTCAAGATACAACAAGTTCACTGAACTTTTATCTTCTCTTCTCGATATTTTCTTCCTTTTAGTTGTAGTTGTTTTTTCATTCCTTTTTCCTTTGGAATACACCGCCTCTTGGTGTTCTTCATTTTTTAGTTGTCCCTATAATAGTCACCAAGAAACATACACATTATATTTATTTTCAAATAGCAATTATATCATTTACAAGAGTTCCCAAATCCACAATGTAAAAATTTGTTCAAAAATTAAGTTTGCAATCATAATTCAATACTTATCTATATGGTTGTCTTGTGCTTCACAAAGCTGCCACAAGTAAAAATTCAGCTCATCATTCTTTCTTGGCACACCCTCGTGATTTCATCCACCATTCCATATGCATTATTAAGTTGCCTTTTCCTTGCTATACTCACCCTCCAGGCTCAGGCATCCCCTTCTCTACTACACAGTCCCTCAAGTGACCGATTAGTTTCCAAGATGTTCTCATGCAAGGAGATTTCCAATTTACTACCAAACTTCCATTGGTAATCTGTAACCTGTGGAAATCATAAGGTTCCAATGTCCTAATAGTATCTTTCTTCTCGAGCTTTCAATTTCATCAACCATCATCTCATATGTATCACATACATACATACAATCATGAGATATCGTCATAACAATTTTTACTTATTAATTTTCAAATTTGTTTCATATAGGAAATCAAGTTTCCCAAGCATGGGATTCCTTCTCAAAAATTTTGGCTCTTGCAACAACATGCATTAGTCTTCCTTATGGGCTTACACCATTTCCATATCCAAGACCATTTTCCCTGCATTTTTCTCAACTTTCATTCAACCAAACAAATTGTCAATATTCATGCACATTACCATCTCATTGCAACATTTGCAATCATCCCATGAAGTGATTTCAGAATTATATTACTCTGAAAATTCAATCACTTCCAACTATTATTCATGTTAAATGGAATAAAATTACCATTCCTTGCACATGCATTGTCTAACTTACCAAGCTTTTCATAATGCAATTAAACATACCAATAAATAAACTAATGTGCCAATACCCATGGCCACATCTACACAATGCATCCTTGCAATGACTCTAGAATAGTGTATATCAATATCACGTATTCCACCATGGTGAGTTTGAAGGTCTAGCCAACACCTCAAAACATCATCCAAACTCTCCCCAATTACTTGTTCAATCTTTTGGATACCTTTCTCTTCAACCCATACACAACACCATGAATATAATCTTTTAGTGCTCTTCAACTTTGGAAAAGAGGTTGCAATCCAAACACCGACTATAACTAGGAAGACCAATTGAGCACTTGTATAGCACTATGGCCCTACCATATCGAACCACGTCATGGTCTCACACATTGCTAGATCTATCGATAGTCATTGTTATAGCATGAATATGTCTTTTGAATTGAGTTGGTTATGATTTCATAACCAACATAATATGACATGCAATTAAATTTCTCATAATTGAGCATTAAACAACATTTGTATACTCAAGTCCCTTGGAATTTACATCAATTCAATTACGAAATTTAATTCAAGGAATTCTTACATCAACTCCATTCAACAATTATGCATCCAAACACATACCTACATGGTTCTTATTACATTACTTGGTGCTACCTTATCAGTTGATATTTTTTTTTTGTAGAAGCTTGTAGGCTCCCTTCACTAACCTCTTGATCAATGTTTCCACCATCATCATTTGTCTTCATATGGATGGATTTCATATACAATGACATAATCAACATCATTTTCAACCATGCTATAAACATTTTTCCTGAATACACAATCCATCATTAATCTTATTCAATTATCATGATATCATTATTTCACATATAACAACAAACTACTCTCAGTCTACAATCATGCCACAAACATGTTCAAGCATGTCCACATGCACAAATGTACATCTATATGCATTAAGCATTCAATTATTCCTATATGCATTTTGCATCATTTGTGCACCATTGTTTCCTGATCTGAACCTTTTCTATCCAAGTTCCACTTGGCCATTTTTCACTTCCATCCAATATGCCTTATTGGCCACTACCTCCACTTGGGCAATCATGTTCCAATCTTACATTGTTTGGACCTTCTAGCATATTGGAATGAAGTACTTATATCATTCCATCACCTTGATACTAGAATATCCTCAAACCATCTTAACCATCAACATTATGGAATCCATTGTCATTATCTCTAACTACCCATTGGCTTTCTAAAAAAAAATTGAACACTTTTCTTTACTTCATTGAGTAATTTTCCATGAAGCCCTATATTGTCCACTTAGGACCAATCTTCTCCCTTGAATTCTTTGTACATGTACCCTATTTCCATTGTGCACTTTAAAAACATAAGTGACCTTATTACTATGAATCCTTTTAAACAAAAGTGGCTAATTTTCTGGCTAGGTATTATTTTTCAGGCATTCCTATGCTTTCTCTCAGAGATGACTCACCCATCCCATGACTCACTCACCATCTTTGAGTTCCTTGATTTTCTTTTGTGGCAAGCTTTTCATCCATCATTACATTTATACCTTCATGGATATGAAGTCTTACCTTGCCTTTTTGTGTTCATTGATAACATTCTTCATATGTTGGCTTCATGTTTTATGTGAGAAACTCTGTTGATTATCCCTTGCAAGTCATCCAGACTCTGTCGCAACTAGATACTAATTTGGCTCTGCTCTTCTTAATTATCCCTTTATCCAATTTACATTACCTTCTTTGTATCTCTTTATTGTCCTAGCTAACTTCTATAAGTTCAACCCTACTTCCATGTCCATTGGACCCTGGAATTATAATCTACAACATAGTTGCACAATTTGCGTTTAACTCATATGAATCTCTTATTAACAATACCCCGACACAACACTATCTGCTTGAGTGTTTTCCCTGCTTACCAACAATACCTGTTATTTAAAACTCAACACCTTTTCTGTCACCAGGTTGTTTGCATTTCCAAACGTGCCTCTATACTTCTGCATAGGCACTATCATGAGTTTCAATATTTTTTCTGACCCAATACTCAAGTTTGACATGCACTTCTATCATGTGGGAATGATTTTCCAAAATTAACATTATTTGGAAAACTTCCACTTTAGATAGTTGCATGGTTCATGGAATCCAATTCCACATTTCTTGCAACTTTATGAAACAACTAGATGATTCCTTAGAGAAATCAATATTTTTTCATGTTTTCCTCCATATTACCTTTCTAATGACCATACTCATGCTGCAATTTGATTTATGACCTCAAACTTATGGCTCTCTGAAATCAATAGTTTCACCCATTTTTACACCTGTTTCACTGGTTCAAATCATTTTCAGAGGCCAACTTTTGTCACCTATAGAAAAAAATCTGTTAGGAACCATAATTTTTTTTATGTGAGACACTGATAATATTGATGATAGTGAGTTAATAGAAACTCTCATATTTTTTTTATCTAATGCTCTAGTCAAAATCCGCAACAATTTGGAAATGACAAATTTGTCCTTTTTTTCACCCCCTTTTTCCATACTTACAAATTTTAGCGTTGTTTGAGCATCTGCACACCAAATGATTTTGAATTTTACCAAGATTCCAAACAGGTATCTCCATGTTTGCGTTTTGAGCTATCTATAAAAGTTTCACCATTATCTAGGCTTCAAGCCGATAGTTATGGTCTACAAAAGTTTAGATTTCTTTCTCATTTTATCCCTCTATGCTACATGTGTCTTCTCTTCCATCCTGTACAATTTCAGCTGCCCATAATCCTATTTTGTATCCATGGTTGTCTTCTATGGTCCATGATATTTCCAAAAACTGCTCCTATGTTCCAAACTAACTTTAGGGAAAGGCATTATTCCCTCTGGAAGTAAATCAGTACCTAATTTATACCTTGTATTGTTTCAACTATAATTTTCTCATACGAGCTCTATTTTGAACTTAGAATGGCTCATTAGAAAGATCTCATTGAGTTCTTTCATTTAAGAAATAAAGACTATGTATATCAAAGGTACAAAGATTTTTCAAAATTTTGACCCCTAAAAATGTTATTTAGGGCCCCAAAATGCCCCTACAAGATTATGACCCTCAAAATCCCAAAATATTCGTAGAAATTAACTAATTTACTATTGTAACAGTCTATTAATCCAACCTGTACCTGACCTTGGAAATCTGGTTGACATGGCACAACACGTGTCTGTTGAATCCATGTGTCATCCCTTGATTTGGCCATGTCATCATCCATCATTCTCTTTGATCGACGATCATTCAAACCTTTCACAATCTTGTCAGACTCTCCTTTGCAGACTCTTCCCATCAGAATGTTATCTAGCATGTTATAAATATTTTCTCACAACTTGTATTTCTCTCGGGAACATATTTTCGGGTTTTTCTAATCGAAAATTCTCTTTAGCATGTTTTATAACTTTCTCGCAAGCCTATTGGGAACATCTTCATAGATTTTTCCCTGTAGAGTGGTGACTCAACCTTGTGTCGTGATTTTCATGAAGCTCACAACTCGCAATCATTTCAAGAAAATCTTTGCAAAGTTTTCTCCGTGTAATAGTGACTCAACCTTGTATCATGATTTTCCTGAATCTTGCAACCTGCAAGCCTATCAGGAACATCTTAGCGAAATTTTCACCACAGTGTGGTAAGACATCAAATCTCTTCCCACGAGCCTTTATCCACGAATCTTCTTTGCGCAAGTCTTTCTTTGCAAAGCTTCTTCCAACAAGTATTTTTCCATGGAGCTTCTTATCACAATTACTTCTCTATAGAGCTTCTTCTTACAAGTCTTTCTTCGAGGAGCTTCTTCCCGCAAGTCTTTTGTTGTGAAGCCTCTTATCGCAAGTCTTTTGCTACGACGCTTCTTCCTGCAATTCTTTCTCCATGAATCTTATTTCAAATCCTTCATGTTGGATTTGGATTGTCGACCTTTGAGATCAGAGTGATCTCAACCATTGGTTCACCAAACTACTCCAAACTTTGTCAAGATTCTTCAAACTTGCAAACAAATCTTGGTCATTGATTCTTAAAATTCAAGTGATCTTGACCAATAATTCATCAAACTTTGTTCCACAACCCCTGCCTTTTTCCACCATGGACACTATCATTCCATATCTTCACTATATATAATTTTTCAAAACTCCCAAAAATTATAAATTTTGAGAACTTTAGAATTTGTCTAAAATTTATCTTTCATGAACTTGGAATTTTTAACCGATCCAAAATGAATCTCAACCATTGATTGCCAAGTCAAATGTGATCTAGGCCGTTGATTTTACTAACTCTTCTATGACTACTAAAACACAAAACTCAACCTACTATGCCAAATTTGACTCTGCAACTTGAAGATCGATGCCATCGATCATCTCCTCAACCATTATGGGTGTAATTTCGACCTGAATTTGTTCATAAATTTGGGGATTTCACTTTGGTTTCACTATTTTCCTCAAATCCCTCACAGATCCAAAATTTGTAACAACAAATTTTACCAAATTCATGTTGATCCATGTCCCATACAAGTCTAAAGTTGAACCAAAAGCTCTGATACCAGATTGTAACATACTCTCTTGCTAACATGAAATTTAAAAATGCCCTCATACATCTAAAATAACCAAGGGGTGGCAAGCCCATAATTTAACATGCATCTAAAAACATAATATAAACCCATGAATGCAATTGTTCCAACAAAAAAAAAAACATACAACATTCAATAAAACAAAGACATAGTGAAAATAACATAATAAACATAACATGGAACTTATTTGTTTATAAAATAACCAAATGGTTGCATACAAAGGACGTTCCTCCCATCCATAGGCTTGTTGTTCATTTTCTCTCAACAAAAAGTGACCCCGAGTTGAGGCTATGAATCCACAAGGATGTTTGGGCCTCTTGGATGTCCACTCTCCAATTTGGCAAACCAAAACCAAAGTTCTACTCCAACAACAATTATGATCCACCATCTCCCTTCCTCACAACACACACAACCCATGGAATGGGATCCCCCTTCACTGCACACAGTCGCTCAGGCCTTCCCACTTCTCTCTAGGGCTCCAATGCACTTGGTTGGCCATGAATCTCACAACTGGGGACGCCATGAACTCTCAACAACTCCAAGAGTGTTCACAAGAGCCTTTACAAGGCTCTTGAGCCATTTCCTCAATAGGAAAATGCTTCATAAGCACACAACCCATTTTACAGGCACACATACCACATTTCTAGCATAAACACATCCCAATAAAGGTTTCCTTCAAGCACAACATGGTTGGTGCTCTTCCCAGCACTCAACTCCTCTCTTCCTGCTTAAAATAAGCATATAAAAACTCTCCTATTTTTCCATGTGAATTTCTCTTTTGCCCAAGCAAAACTAAGCAAGTTGGATCTCACACTTCCCAATGTTGATTGTACTTTAGCCCCATGCTCCCAATAATTCTATGAGGTGATCTAACACACCAACCCTCTTACATGAATTCAATGATTGAGTGACTAAAAAGTCAAAGGGGGGATTATATGGTAATGGTACATTAACTCAAGCAAAATACATGGGTTTCCCTTAGATCCCCCTTTATCCCCCTCCCTTGTGGAATCATAGCCCCCCATCATTTCCATCCCTCTTGTATCGTAGCCAACGATTATTATTTTATTAATTATGTCAACATACCATTTACAAAGTTTGTCCCTTGGCCATATTAATCAATATGGGCTCTTCGCCCAAGCATATCAACTCACCAACCTAAATCATATTTATACAATTACATTATAATTTATGGGGATTTAAAACTAGGGATGTTACAATAGGTGGTGATAAAGAAATAAAATCCTTCTCTGCATCCTTTCATGAATGGGAGTTTTTGACCTTGGATGCCTATGGAAAATCTAGTGGGATTTTGACAGGAGGGAGGAATACGTCATTAAAATTGATCAACTCCTAAGCCATGCCTTTGGTATTGGGAACCCTCTTTCATTCTAATGAGCTCAATGGGAACCCTCTTTCATTCCTCTATATCAAAATATATGGGCCCTATTTGGAGAGGAAGGATTTCTGGAACAAGATTTTTCAATCCCCCTTGGCCACATTGGATCAAGTTCTCATAGGGGGTGATTTGAATTTCACTCTAAGGGCATGTGATATTTTGGGTTTACCAGCTCACAGGGACCCTCTAGCAGACTTCTTCTTGCATAAAATGGAGGAATCAGGTATTTTTGACATTCATTCAGTAAAATACTCTCCTACCTGGAGGAACATGTGCTTGGGCACATATAGAATTGAAAAATGTTTGGACAAATTTCTTCTATTAGATGTCCTTCTTCAAAACAACTTTTGGACTTGAAAATGGGTATCCTCGGGGGGGGGGGATCAACCATAATCCAATTCTCTTGTAGATTTCCCCGGGCACAAAAATACCATCGAGCCCCTTTAAATTCAATCCCTTCTAGTTTGTGGATCAGTCCTATATCAAGACCATCAAAACCAATTGGACTCCCTACAATACACATCTGCCAGAATCTCTCGCGATTCAATTCTTGTATAATATCAAAAGGGAAAAAGAAGTATCAATTGCTTGGAATAAGGATATAATAATGAATGAAATCAACACCCTGGTATATATAAAATAGAAATTAAAAGAGTGACATGAAAAGGAGGTAGATCACCCTCTCTCCGAAGCACAAAAAGACAAGTTACAAAGCCTTGAACATAGTAGAAGAAAACGTCTTTGGAATAGGGAGAAGGAATGGCACTTGAAGAGCCAAGCCCTCTAGTTACAAGCATGAGATGAAAATACTAAAAGTTTCCATCATTTTGCAAATGACACAAAGGCTTCCAACACAATTTGGTCCATTGATAGATTGGATGGGACAAAAGATTCTTCCTTTGAGGAGATAGCAGTGGAAGGAACTCGTCATTTTAAAAATATGTTCAAAGCTTACCCAAGAGTCACCATAGATACAATTCTCCATGTAATCTTAATGGAGGAAGTATCCAAGGAAGAATTATGGTAGACACTACAAAGTGTTAAAAAGGATAAGAGTCATGGGCCAAATCGTCTCGCTATAGAATTCTACATTGGATGTTTTGACTTCCTGGGAGAAGATCTATCAAAATTGGTGGAATGCTCAAGAACATCAGGACATATACTTACTCCCTTCAATTCCACATTCATTACTCTTATCCCAAAGGTGGATAACCCCCAAAATTTTGATTAGTTATGGCCTATATCCCTCTGTAATAACATATACAAAATCATCTCAAAGTTGATTGCCTCCAAGATAAAATACCATCTGGGGGAAAATATCTCATCTAAACAATTTGGTTTTCTCAATGGAAGAAAATACACAGGGAAGTTGGATTAGCTCAGGAAGGACTACACTCCATTCACATTGGTAGACAAAGGGTGATTACCTTTAAGGTGGATACATCCAAGGAATTTGATAGGGTCAACTAGCTTTACATCAAACTCCTACTTATTCATCTGGGTTTCACTCACTCCTTTGTAACTTGGATCCTAAACTTCATTAACATGACCTCATTTTCTATTCTAATCAATGGATCAACCTCCCTCTTCTTCAAGGAAAAATGTGGCATTGGACAAGGTTGCCTAATTTCCCCTCTTCTCTTCCTGTTGGTGGTCAAGAGCCTCAGTAGAATGATTCACAATGCGGTTTCATCTGCCCTTATGAAAGGTATCCATATCAGTACAATTTTTTTATTATCTCTCCTTCATTTTGTTGATGATATCATTATCTTTTGTGAATGCAAATTATCTTACATAAAACTTTTAAAGGATATTCTTTAAACCTTTTGTATTGCAATTGGCATGCAAGTGAACTTGGAGAAATCTTCTTTATATTCTTGGGGACTGTCAGATCAGGAGAATCAACACATATCCTAGGTTCTTGATCTACAGGTTAAGGATATCAAAGCAAGTATAGAGTATCTAGGGTTCTCCCTAAAAGCCAACAACTATAGTAAAAATGATTGGCTTTGGATGCTCGCCAAAGTGAAAACAATTACACTCATGGTGCAATCAATGGATCTCCAGAGTCAGGAGGTTGGTATTCATAAAATTAGTGTTGGAAGCAATCTTGGTCTACTGGTCTTCTCTAGCTTGGGTATTAAAAGGTATCCTAGGAAAAATGAGCCAATTATCATACTGATTTCTATGGTCTGGTTCAGAAGATAGAAAACACCTTATGTTTGCTTCATGGAAATGCATTGCAGTGCCAAAAAAAACTTGGCAGGTGGGGTTAAAAATATATACATATTTTTTCACAAGCCCTAGCAGCCAAGAATATTTGGGGACTTACAGATGGTTCAGG
>CBVK0100069507.1:0-14853 GCA_900067695.1 Picea abies
GCTCTTCCGATCTCACTACTCTACACCAAACTGCATATCCCTACAGATAACTCTTCCTCTTCCTCACCCCCACATACTGAAGGTGACCATTCCTCTCATTCCCATACCTTGCAGAACCATCACTTTCGACGTGACCTACACCTTCCATAGGTGGATGTGACCAAATTTGATGGCTCAGATCCCCCTGGTTGGGTAACCCAAATGGAACATTACTTCTCTTTATACAGCATTACAGATGACTTGGCCAAACTCCAGTATGGTGTTCTCCATCTAGATCAAGAACGTTGGCAATGGTGGTAATGGAGAAAAAATTCGCGTCAAGGGTATATTGCTTGGACACAATTTGTGGTAGAGATTTATGAACGCTTTGACATTGACACCAACCATTTGGTCCATTTGACAAAGATGAAACAATTAGGAACAATGGAAGAATTTATAGTTGCCTTTGAGCACCTGGATTTTAGAACAGAGGGCATGTCTGATGCCTTTTTTTGAGAGTGTTTTATCAATGGCCTCAAGGATGAAATTCGGGCCCATGTCCTCATGGCTTGGCCTGAGAGTTGGGTGGAGGCTACCAAAAGAGATAAATAAGCACAACATGTTGTATCTTCTCAAAACCGCAAACCCTCCTTCATCCCTCTCCCTAAACCAGTAAATCCCACTACTCCCTCTGCTCCACTAAAGATCCAAAAATAGACCCGGGCTGAAATGGTTGAATGCCAACTCAAAAGCCTTTGTTATAATTGTGATGACAAATATTTCCTGAGCCATAAGTGTAAAGAACAAAATATTTTTATGGCCATCTCCGAGGAGATTTCATAAGAAGATGAAGAAACTCCCTCTATGTCTGAATCACCTGAATCCACTGACATAACCCCTCCCTCAGACCCTCTCAAACTAGAACCAATCATTTCCCTCAATGCTCTCACTGGCTTCTCTACTCCCCAAACCCTCAAGCTAATCGGTTACATCAAGTATCAGAAGGTCATCATTCTGGTTGATAGTGGCAGCACCCATAATTTTATTCATCGTTGCATTGCCCAAGAAACTCATTGCTACATCCATGTCGTCAATAATTTCCAAATCATGATTGCCAATGGTGGTTCCATGAAATGTGGAGGGTTTTGTGAAAATGTGTGTCTCCAAATTGGTGACTACCACCTGAAATCCCATATGTTTGTTATCGACATGGGAGGTTGTGACATTGTGTTAGGTGCATACTGGCTAAGGACTTTGGGTCCCATTCTCATGGATTTTAAAGACTTAACCATGCAATTCAACTAGGAGGGCCACCAATATAAGTTCTAGGGTAGCACCATCGGTTCACCTGAGATCATTAGTTCCCATCGTATGGAAAAGTTGCTCAAAAAGGGTGATTCTGGTGTTATCGCCCAACTCCATGCCATACAAGAAACAGAGACACCCTATGTATCGCAAGACCTCCAAGCCATACTTTCTAAACATCAATTGGTATTTTCCACTCCCCAAGGCCTCCCTCCTTCCCATGGTGTTCATGATCATTCCATTCCCCTTGTACTAGGAAGCCTTCCTCCCAATATCCGTCTGTATTGTCACCCCTTTTCTCAAAAAAATGAAATTGAGAAAATGGTCCAAGAACTCCTTAATGTAAGTGTTATCCGCCCTAGTACGAGCCCCTTTTCATCTCCTGTGGTCATGGTCCTGAAGAAAGAAGGTTATTGGTGAATGTGTCCTGACTTTTGTGCCCTCAACAAAATTACCATCAAAGACAAATTCCCCATTCCTGTCATTGATGACCTCCTGGATGAATTGAGTGGCGCCCAATTCTTCACTAAACTGGATCTTCATTTGGGCTACCACCAGATACGTATGAAAGAGGCAGATATTCCCAAGACTACCTTTAGAACTCATGAGGGCCACTATGAGTTTTTGGTCATGACCTTTGGCTTGTGTAATGCCCCCTCCACCTTCCAAAGCCTCATGAATCATGTCTTTTGTCCTTTTCGCCTCCATTGTGTCTTAGTTTTCTTTGATGATATCCTCATCTATAGAAAAAATTGGACAGACCATCTTGCTCATGTGGATCGAGTTCTCCATCTACTCTCTCGGCACCAAATTTTCCTGAAACAGTCTAAATGTGCTTTTGGCGCCTCAAAAGTAGAATACTTGGGTCATCTGATTGGAAAAGATGGTGTTGGGGTGGATCCTAAGAAGATTGAAGCAATGCAATACTAGCCTCACCCAAAGACTCTTAAGAGCTTATGTGGATTTCTAGGCTTAACATGGTATTATCACAAGTTTGTTAAGAATTATGGGAAGATTGCAGCACCTCTCACTGCTCTCCTCAAAAATAACTCTTTCACTTGAACTCCAGCCGCTGCTCAAGCTTTTCAAACCTTGAAGATGGCCATGTGCACCACTCTAGTCCTCACCCTTCTCGATTTCACAAATACCTTTGTTTTAGAATGTGATGCCTCAGGGAAAGGAATTGGTGTTGTCCTTATGCAAGAGGGTCGACCTTTGTCCTTTACCAGCAAGAAACTATCTGAAAGAAATTTGGGAAAATCCATCTATGAAAAGGAAATGTTGGCTATTTTGCATGTCGTGGATCTATGGCATCCTTATCTATTGGGGCAACGGTTCCAAATTAAGACAGACCATCAAAGCCTCAAGTATTTTTTGGAACAAAGCATTTCCTCCCCAGAACAACAAAAATGGGTGCCTAAACTCTTTGGATATGATTATGAGATCATTTATAAGAAAGGAAAAGACAATGTGGTTGTGGATGCACTTTCCTGAAAATATGAAGATGAAGGATCCCTTTTTCTCTTTCATTCATTGTACCAGATTGGCTCCAAGCCATTCGCCAGGAATGGCTACAAGATCCCAAAAGTTCGCAATTGATCCAGCAATTGTAGCCCAATGCTCCAGCTTCCCCAAGGTACTCTTGGCTCCATGAGGAACTTCGATACAAAGTTTATTTTTATTTAAGTAAACAACCAAATCTTAAATCCACGGTACTTTCTGAGCTTCATGCTACACCCACAGCAGGGCACTCCGGGTTCACCAAAACCTATGACAGGGTTAAACGTTCATTTTTCTGGGATGGTATGAAACTGTACATTCGTAATTTTGTAGCTGAATGTGACGTGTGTCAACGCAACAAGGGAGAAATAGTCAAATCGTCGGGCACACTACAACCACTCTCGATTCCACTTGCTATTTAGAAGGATATCTCTATGGATATTATTATCGGCTTACCCAAATCAGGAAATAAATCCGTTATCATGGTGGTTGTTGATCATCTTTCCAAGTATGATCATTTATGTGCCCTTCAACACCCATTTACAGCATCCATGGTGGCTCAAATATTCATGGATCAGGTCTTCAAGCTTCATGGCATGCCACACTCTATTGTTTATGATCACGACCCAACTTTCACAAGTAATTTTTGGCAAGAATTGTTCAAGATACAAGGCATAGAATTGCATCTCAACATAGCTTATCATCCCCAGGCTGATGGCCAAACGGAAGTTGTCAACAAGTGTTTGGAAACATATTTGAGGTGTTTTTCCTCAGAAAATCAAAGTCAATGGGCTCAATGGTTACCCCTAGATGAATGGTGGTACAACACTTCATACCATACAACTATATGCATGACTCCTTTTGAAGCAGTATATGGATATAAGCCACCTTCAGTTCTCTAATACTTACCGGGTGCCTCGAAGGTCCAGGCGGTTGACCTAACACTTACAGCTAGAGAGGCCATTCTCCATACCCTCAAAGAGAATTTGGTCATGGCACAGAATCGCATGAAGCAACAAGCAAATCAAGGTCGCTCTGAACGTCAATTTGTAGAAGGGGATCAGGTGTTTCTTCGACTGCAACCTTACAAGAAAACTTCCCTCAAGGCCGAGCATTGTCAGAAGCTAGCGCCCAAATTTTATGGTCCTTATATCGTGCTCAAGCGTGTGGGACAAGTTGCCTATCAGTTATATTTTCCTAGCCATTTGAAGCTACATCCTGTTTTTCATGTTTCATGCTTAAAGAAGGTGATTGGAGCTAAGTGCCAAATTCAAACCAACCTTCCAGAATTAGCTGAAGAAGGATCCATTTGGCTACAACCAAAAGCAGTTTTGGACTAGTGTGAGCATCGCCTACGTCAGAGAACCATCAAGGAAGTGCTAGTCCAATGGAAATATACAACTCCAATAGACACCACTTGGGAAACAACTACCATTCTAGAGCAATTTCCTCATCTCAAGCCTTGAGGACAAGGTTGTTTTTAAGGGGGCAAAAATGTTAGGGTCCTAACCCGCACATAGGTAGAACAATATATTTGGATGTAATAAAGGTCAATATTAATAAGGCCTTTCAATAAAATAGAATAAGGTAGATGTAAGAAGACCTAATAGAATCTTCCACTTCTAGAAGGATCTTCCTCTATATGCTTCTTTTTAGTATAAATAGGAGTTGAGGGTATGAGAACTCTAGCTTGGAGATTATTTTAATAGAGATCTTCTCAACTGTAGGTTGCCCCCTCGAAGAGGCCCGTGAACATTTCTTTCGGATTCAAATTGTTATTTATGTTGTTATTCTTATATCATTTCAATGTTATTGTGGTGAATGTTCTGGTTATATTGTTGTTATTCTGCCATTACTAGCATTTTATTTTTGTTCTGCATACATTTTATATCTGGTATATTACATGGTTAGCACATGGCTCAGATGGGAGATTTTGATCAAAATCAGTGATAAACTAAGGATATATATGTATAACTTTAAGAGGAGGATATGCAATTTCAATATTATCATGGTCATCTTTTGCATGCAGCAAGTGAAGAAAGATTTGTTTAGCATGTTCAGAAAAGGAAGAAAGGTAATTCATAACAAAAAATATTATGTCTTGGAAAAAAATCAACTTAAGGTACGTGCTTCCTTCCATGATGTCCTTTCATACCTCTGTCAAGGGATATCATCTTTCGGTGGAGTCTCTGAATCACATTTTAAGCTTGAGTGGAGTCGCCAATAAAATTTTCAGGCTACTTAGTCTTTGCGCAGTGGAGTCGTCATAAAAATTTTGAATTCTAGATTCTTGAAAAATGGAGTCGTCGGGTGAATGATGTACATCCTTTTTGTGTCTTAATACTCTTCACCATTAGTACTAAGATCTGAACTTTCTAGTTTCTCCCAGGGAATATTTCACCTTCATTCCCCGGCAGCAACGCCAGAATGTTAGCACTTTGTAAATTTTGTCTGGCTAAATAAACAAACGACAGAGGTAATTGTTTCAGCAAACTTTAGAGTTGGGCACTATCCTACTCAACTCAGAGTGGGGTCTATCATGTCACTTGATGTATATTTTGAAATCAATGGCTATATTTGGTTTGTTTTGGGATTTTATACAGTTGTTGGTGAAAGAAAGGGGGTGAAATTTGGGGCTATGGAGTCAAAAATGAATAAAACAGTGGCAAGTCATTAGAACTATCTAGAGGAGAAAGGATAAATGAGGCAATGAGTCTAAGTTTTTAAAATTGAAATATGCATGCTGAAAGAGGAAAAGGAAAAAAAATAACTGCATCAGAGCATATTGAAATGAATTTTGAATTAGTTAAGAAGAGGATTACATAATTTAAATTGCTAAGTCTACAGCATCATAAGATGAATTTCAGACTCTTAACTCTCCAATTTAAAAAGAGGAAAATGTAAATGGGATTTCAAAGACACAAGAAATACACACTATGAGAGAAAACAAAACTCATATCATAGCCATTAGAATCTGTTCATAAACAGTTCAAAATGCTTATGCATTGTATATTCACTTTAGCTCCATGGATTTACAAAGTATTCCTGCTACGAGGGCAGGCCCCTCTTCGGTTCGTCCAACCCTTTATTAATATTTGTAATAGTATATATAGGTAAATTACATCCGGGATTAAAAATGAATCATCTTCCCCAAAGTTCCAAAAATAGTTGTCGGTTACAAAAGAGTAACGTACAGCAACCGAACTCCTATTTCTAGGGACATTATAAAACAAAACTGACATATTCTATATTTTGATTTGAAGGCCACTTGTCAATATTATTACAAAATTCTCTAACACACACTAAATTTAGCTTGAAAACTATTTCAAATTAGCAATTTCTTCCTTCGAGGTGTCAAGCCAAGCAGGTTGATTTTCTCCAACCCTTTCAACCACCTCAGCTTTTACCTCTGTCTTGTTACGCTTAATCAGTTTCCTCCTGACAGTTCGCGTATGGTGCTCGATTGTGTGTCTGTTGATGATTAAATTCTTCATGATAGGATTTAATCTGACCTCTTTATCTGCTCCTAGATCTCCCAGATGCCTTGTATAAAATTTTGTTGCTAAGATTCAAGCAACTAGTTTCTCTCTCTTCTTCAATGATGAATTTGTCATATTCGTTGAATATCCTGGTTCACTAAAGGCTACCCGGTCTGCTTTGTCCATGTTTCTCGATTTTGCAGAAAACATAAGTTTATCTCCCTTGATCGTACAGAAATTAGGAAGTTGATCCAGTTTGTAATTACCCCGTTTACGAACGAAGCGTTGATTTCCCAAAACAAAGTAACATCATCCATATTTTGAAGGACAGTAGTCATCAATTTATAATCATGAATTACTGATGAAGTACTTATAGATACAACATTTTTTCACACTCGGCCAATCTATTCTGAATGATGAGCCTTCGAATCAGTTATATGGCATTGCTCACCTGACATTGCATGGATGAAAAGTACTTTGAACAAGTGGCGTGAGATGATTTGACCAACCGTCACTTTCCCCTCTCCACATGCGATCTTTAGATTTGACATATTTAATGATATTAGAACACGTGACATCGGGGCATGGTTGATAAGTTTCACGCTCACCCGCTTTACTCCCTGATATGCTTCTAGAGGTTCCATATGTCTATGGGTTAAAACCGTGGTATTTTTCCCGACCCACTCTCTAGTGCTTAAACTTTGTGTTATCTCCTCGCCTAATATGTCTCCTGACCATCGATCTAGGCTACTCAAGATCTATGGCCTTCTAGGTCCCATCACTCCTCCATCTCCACCAATTTTAACCTTGTTTTCCAGATATGACCCCACCTGCTATACTAACACTCCTCTATATTAATTTAGCGTTCCACCAAATCTCAAGACTTGGATTCCAAGAAATTATTATAGTGATAACATAGGCTCCAACTGGGGATGATACCCTCCCTGTGGGGTAGAAAAGAACTCGTAGACCCGGTGTTGGATCCATTAGGTTGCTCCCAAAATAGGTGTGTGTACCGTGCTCCAACCTATCACTAGTGTCTGTTGAAAACCAAACTCTGCACACTACTCTCAACTGGCTACTGAATATACCACTAGAAATATGACTATATACACTACTGGAAATCCAAACTGAAAAATTCTTGACCAACAAGCTTATTTGCACACTCCTATCTACTCTAAAAATGTTGAAATGAATACTCAATCAAGTGATGCTAAATTTCCAATGCAACCAATCAAGCAATTTGCTTCCCAATTTTTCTCCACTCACATATTTTTTAAGCAGGCAGCCAAATGTAAAAGATGGCAACTGAAAACAAAAGTTGAATCCAAAACCTGAGCTTATGAATGAAACAAACTCCTCTTTCACTGAAAACCGCAATAGGATGGCCACAGGATCTTGAAAACAATGAAAAAACATTTCTTCTTGATGAGCAAAAACAGAAAGGCAAGCCTCTTTCATAAGTGTTTGTTGCTCTTGCTCTATTTCTTCAGTTCTGAGAACATTTTCAATCGAAATGGAAGCAATATTTTTGTCTACCTTTCCATGCATCTCAACAAAAACATTCATACATTCTTGAACATCTTCAAATATGACAACCATATTATGTGCATCAAGGCTATCCTCTTGTTCATCAAACAATTCTGATTTGGTTTCATTAAACTTCTGGAAAAAAAATTGAGGACTGTCATTTTGACTTTCAAATTAATGAATGGAAATAATTTCCTACTCATTATCTTCTTGCAAATGTGAAAAGCTAACATCATGCACTATTTCACAGTCTAGATTTCCCATGGATGCATTTTCAAAACCATGATCTTCAAATGAATCAAATAAATTCATTGCCTCTTCATTATCTACCTGTATTTTTTATTGAAAAGTGGCATATGTGGTTTTGTTGCTTTCCTAAAGCTCTATGTCATTTGTTTTTTCACTGCTTGGAGTTTCCATAGATGCAGTTTCAAAATCCTCATCCATGTCTAGGCTACTTAGAAATTGGACCACCATGTCATTCTCAGGGGAAGGAAGACAACTTTGAAACACTTTATCTTGTCGGAAATCTTGTTGCATATCTATATTAGTTTCAGGGGGAGGAAAATAACCTTTAGCAACAATTTATTGATCGGCTTGATCTTCCTTTTCAGGTTGGTAGCTAAGCATATGCTACAATTCTGAACTGAAATAACCTCTCATGTAATCAGCCACATGATCATTTAAGACATGTGAAGGTCATGGATCTTCCTCATCAACAACCATATTCTTATGTAAATTAGTGTTGTTGCAGTCATACTTTCTTGCTTCCTTTGTTACCTCATGATTTTCTTTCAATAGCTCAAAGGAAGAAAAACATAATGGAAGATGTTTTTTACCTATAAATTTGTTGTACCCTGGATATTCAAAATCATGCCTGGAGGATGTCTGATTTGAAACATTATAAACATTTTTCTTCATCATTTTGAAGGAAGGAAAACATAGTGGCAAGGTTCCTTCACCTGATTCAAAACCTTCTTTGTTTTCTTCATTGTTGTCATAGGCACATTTTTCAATCTCTTTGGATTGTTGAAGACACTCATTTTCAGATTCATCTTCAACCAATGGCTACAATTTTGTACTGACAATACCTTCCACATAATAGGTAACAAGGTCATCAAACACATGAGAAGACTGCTACAATTTTTGGTCATTTTTTTTTGTGTGAATTAGTGTGATTTGGCATCAACAAACATTCATTTGCTTCAATGAGATCTTAGAATTTTCTTTCAACAATTTAAATGAAGAAGAGCATAAAGGTAAATAATTCCCTTCATCTGATTCAGTATTTTCTTCTTTGTAACTGTGATATGTAGGTTGATTTCTCTCATTACATTGCTGCAAAGGAGCATTTTCTGATAGAGAACATACAAATATTTTTTCTAGGAAATCACCATCATATTCATCATATATAGGCGAATCAACAATATATGCAATATCATCTAACAAGAACAAATTTGGAACATCAACCTGTTCTTCGACAAACTAATATGCGAACTCATCTTCTTGAACATCTACAAATGAATACATAAAACAGTCAGCACCCTACTTATCATGGGATGGCTCAGCACCTCCTCCTTCAACAAGTGGAACATAATATTTTGCAAAATCATTGGGATTTAAAACTTCGAGAGGGATTATGGCATCATCAATCTTATGCTCAATATTACAGTTAAATGTTCTCTATTTATATTTATCCTTATGTCTTGGAACACCCAATTTTCCATTTTGAATTTGTTCACATGCCAGGATGTTGTGTTGAACCTCCTGAGCATCATTAAACATTTACTGTAATGACTTAGGTCTTCTTTCCATCAGGAGGAAAGACAAATCTAGATGAAGAGTTGTTGTATAATAGAGCATGGCAATAGCTTCAGTAGGTTGAATTTCCTTGGGAAAATTGTAATAAATACTGGAAAACCTCCTACTGAATGTAGAAATAGTTTTGTTGCTCTGCCTTTTCAGGGCATAGAACTCTGTAATTTGTAGATCCAAAGATTTATTTTTTCCCCAAAACTTCAAAAATACATTATTCAATTCCTCCCATGAGATAATTGTCTCTGGTTGCAAGTGTTTAAACCAATCTTTGGTATCCCCTTTCAAGGATTGAGAGAATTCCCTCATACAAACATCATCATGATCAATCTCAAACAAATATATAAAATGTTCAAACTCTTGGATGTGTTTTTCAGTTGTGATGGCATCAGGTTCCCTATCAAACACAAGTAGGGACTTATAGTGCTTTGGAGGAAAATCATGAAGGATGTGAGGTAATTTTAAGGGTCTATATCTGTGTTGGGTCTTGGAGAGTGTTGGATCAAGTACAGAAGCTGGAATATCATCCTTGGCTTCATGAGTCTCATCAACTTGGTCATGGTTAGCACATGGCTCATATGGGAGATTTTGATCAAAATCAGTGATAAACTAAGGAGATATTTGTATAACTTTAAGAGAAGGATATACAATTTCAATATTATCATGGTCATCATTTGCATGTTGCAGGTGAAGAAAGATTTGTTTAGCATGTTCAGGAAAGGACAAAAGGTAATTCATAACAAACAATATCATGTCCTGGAAAAAACTCAACTTTAAGTACTTGTTTCCTTCCATGATGTCCTTTCATACCTCTATCAAGGGATCTCATCTTCCATTGGAGTCTTTGAATCTCATTTGAAGCTTGAGTGGAGTTGCGAATAAAATTTCCAGGCTACTGAGTCTTTGGGCAATGGAGTCGTCATAAAAATTGTGAATTTTAGATTCTTGAAAAATGGAGTCGTCAAGCGAATGATATACATCCTTTCTGTGTCTGAATAATCTTCACCATTAGTAATGAGATCAAAACTTTGTCATTTCTCCCAGGGAATATTTCACCTCCATTCCCCAGCAACGGCGCCAGAATGTTAGCACTCTATAAATTTTGTCCGGTTGAATAGACAAATGACAAAGGTAATTTTTTCAATGAACTTTACATTTGGGCACTATCTTGATCAACTCAGAGAGGGATCTCTTGTGTCACTTGATGTATATTTGGAAATCAGTGGCTAGATTTGGCTTGTTTGGGGGTTTTATACAGTTGTTGGTGAAAGAAAGGGGGTGACATTTGGGGCTATGGAGTCAAAAATTAATAAAATAGTGGAAGGTCATTAGAACTATCTATAGGAGAAAGGATAAATGAGGCAATGAGTCTGAGTTTTTAAAATTGAAATCTGCATGGTGAAAGAGGAAAAGGAAAAAAAATAACTACATCATAGCATATTGAAATGAATTCTGAATTAGTTAAGAAGAGGATTACATAATTTCCTGGTCTGCTTTGTCCATGTTTCTTGGTTTTTCATAAAACATAAGTTTATCTCCCTTGATCGCACAGAAATTAGGAAGCTGATCCAATTTGTAATTACCATGTTTACAAATGAAGCGTTGATTTCCCAAAACAGAGTAATACCATCCATATTTTGAAGGACAATAGTCATAAAGTTCTAATCATGAATTATTGACGAAGTATTTACAGGTACAATGGTTTTTCATGCTCAGCCAATCTATTATGAATGATGAGCCTTTGAATCAGTTATATGGCAGTGCTCACCTTGCATTGCATGAACGAAAAGTACTTCAAACAAGTGGCGTGAGATGATTTGACCGACCGTCACTTTCCCCTCTACACATGTGATATTTAGATTTGACATATTTAATGATATTATAACACGTGACATCGGGGCGTGGTTGAGTGGTTTTGTGCTCACCCTCTTTCCTCCTCGATATACTTATGGACGTGCCATGTGTCTATGGGTTGAAACCGTGGTATTTTTCCCAGCCTACTCTTTAGTCCTTAACCTCCGCATTATTTCTTCGCTCAATATGTCTCCTGAACATCAATCTGGGATGATTAAGATCTATGTCCCACTAGTTCCCATCACTCTTACGTCTCCACCAATTTTAACCATGTCCACCAGATATGACCCCACCTGCTAGTATAACACTCCTCTATATTTATTTAGCATTCCACCAAATCTCAAGAATTGGATTCCAAGAAATTATTACAGTGATAATAGTTCTCAAGACCTATTTTGGGCGAGCATCTAGAAGGTTATGATTTGGATTTTATCTTTTTCCAGCTACATTCCTTCTGGTCCTTCAACCCTTTCTTCCCATGAAATGAGGGGCAATCCCTTCTTAGGTGGGTAAATCCTGAAAATCCCAAAATATAAGGAGGAGAGGGAATGAAGTGTGGAAAGTGGTAAGTATGATCGAGAATGGAATGATGACTTGTCAAGGGGACCCCCCAGTAGCATACCCATCCCTAAGGGTGACCAATTACTAGGGTGCAATGTCAATCACCAAGGTGAAACAATGTCAATCACCAAGGTGAAACAGGGCAAAAAGAATAACTTCCAAGAAGACGTTACATAATCAAAAGAAGATTTAAATTCAACACAAATGCCTCAAATATCAAAATGAAACTCACCATAATACCTGGCTTGTACCTAATGGATCAAGACCCAATGTCTTTCGGAAGCAAGTTGATGTGGCGGATACCATCATGATGAATTTGAGATCTGTGGTGGTGAGGCAAGCCTTTGTTCGTGATAATGGAAGTTGTCAACCATCTGTCTCTTGGTACTCCATGTCTACAACCTGAGGACCTTGAGACATCATCTCCTTAGTTATCCCTAGGAAACAGGGATAACAAGCTCTTCAAAAAAAACCACCCACTCAAAAATCTTCGTTGATAAATCTTTGTTGCATAAATATCCTTTCTAAATTTGGCAAACAACAAAACAATGAATAGGGTTTTCCTTTATAAAAACAAAAACTAAAATTTTCGTTCATTTTTTCGTTGTATATTTCGACACATTCATGATGAATGTGTGCAATGTTTTTTTTCATAAGTTATGTTTTTCAGTGCGTTATTCCATGTGTAACGCACTAGTGTGGTATTCATAATGCACCAGGGTGGTATACAAAATGCACCATTTTTGTAATAGCCCCTCTGTTACGTCATATAAATACATGAGAAACAATCTAATTTTTTGTTTTTTGAAACGTTAATAAGCATCATTAAAACAGGAGAAACATGAAAATAACATACTTTAGTCAATTGCAATCAAATTCATGATAACAACATATATCAGTAAAACACATTTTGCTTCTCTCATTTCATTTGCAACCTAGATTTATATACTACTTAAAGCATGAAGGAGTTTGTCACTTCACATAAAATGAAATAAAACTACCCACCCAACCTATCCTACAAGGTTAGGACTTCCAAGACACATAATCAACGCTCAAGTCTAGGATTCATCCAATTGATATTGACCATTTAAGGTGTCAAGACTGGCAACTATTATGAGGAACAAAGAAGTGTCTAATTCCCATAATCTCATTTCATTCCAAATTTTTTTAATATACAAACAATGTTCTTAACTACCCTTCTGTAAATAGAGAAAATATGGTAGCGTGGTTACTTCATCAAACATAATTGCATGTTATTTCAATACCTTATCACCTTACTCATTAAGGATAGGAAGACATTCCAAAAACACCAAGACAATAATCTTAAAAAGAAATTAGAATCCTTTTAACCTAAAATATACCATTTATGACATATTTAAATCACTTAGATACAGTGAAGAAATAACCTTTAACTGGGAGAGAGTTTGTTCTAAGAAAGAGTTTAAGTTTTGTAAGAAGCATGAAGCTTCTCTTATAGTAACACAGTGCAACACCTCCAGAGTCAATTCTAGGAGTGCGTATATGGATCCGTGAAGGCCCAAGGTTCAAAAGATACAACACCCGAAGTGCACAGAGACCCTCTCAAATTGAGCAGAGATCAAATCTTTCAGAAGTACAAGATCAGGAGAGACAGTGCAAACATACATAGGGGAGGTGTAAGTATGCACTCAACAATTAGCATATAAATCTCAGGAGGGATTCACTAAGAGAATTGGAGTTCAAATCAAGGAAAAGATCAAGAGTGATAGGGGTGTAGGATTCAAGGAGGGTTCAAGACCATAGAACCAAGAGAAATCTATAGTAGTCGTCATATCTGGGAGTTGCAGAGGAGGGTCATCAGATCAACATATAATTAAGTCTCGGCCATTGAATCTCAGCAAGGGTAGATCAATGATGAGGAGCGATTGAAATATCATAGGTTCAAGTTAACTATCATGCTAGTTTGGGTTCTGCAATCCACATGGGCCATCAATCATCACCTTCAAACAGATCAACAGTTGGCATCGGTCACACTACCAACGAGTAGTTTCGATTGCGAAAATCGGGAGAGGGCTTAAACAATGTGCTAGTCGAGTATCCACAATCCTCCCAAGCCATCGACTTCAATATCGATGAAATCACAACCATCGAATTAATTTTGTCGATTAGCACTCAAGGAAATTGGTCGAGGCCATATATCTCAGTCATATGAAGGGAGGAAAGAGACCCTTCAAGCTAGTCCACGTCAACAAGATCATGTCAGCAAGGAAACGTGGTGCAATTAGAGAGTGAAAAATGCGAAGGTCTATTTGGAACTTTAGGTATGAAATTTATGAATCTAGGTGACACATGGAAACCACTCAGCCAGTGCCATGTCAATAGTGACATCAGCAGCCACATCACTCCGGGAGATTTGAATCCAAAGTAAACACGGTTCTCTGAAGAGTCATATCTCTAAAATCATTCTAGTCGTAGATCGGAGCAAGGTATAGGGACCATTGATCTTTCAGTTTAACAAGATTCGTCTCTATGGCTATGCTAAAGGTAAGGCTTAAAGGTTGCAAAGATCCCAAAGTTCTGAATTTTCGGAGTAAAGGATATCCGTAGATATGGAGAACAACTAGGACCATTAGATATTCAATTCTGAGTCCTTTGGAGGGTCAGAAATTTGGCACTCTGGAGGAAATGTGTTGATGGTTACAAAAAGGTGATACTTTCAGAGTTTTGAACTCCGGAGGGGTGTTTAAGGATAAATTCGTGAGTGCGGACACAGACCAATCTCCCCAAGATCCACCTGGATCTGGAACAAAACAAGACAGAATACACCGCTTCCCCTAGATCTAACTATTGA
>CBVK0100069508.1:0-14853 GCA_900067695.1 Picea abies
CCCAACATGTGGGGATAATCATGTAAATATTATAACACACACATACAATTCTCCCTCTTGTTGTTTTTTTTTCATATAGGGGGCCCAAGGACTACATGATCAAGAATTCAAGGACACAATACCCATTTCTCCTCTACACCAAGAAAACTTCTCAATACTTACATAATTTGTCAATGAATCTACAATATTCTTCAAAGTGACCACGTTAAGTAGTAGCACTTTCTTGTCTTCAACTATGTCTCTCACAAACTCAACGTCAATGTGAGATGTCTCAGAATGATAAGCAGGGTTCTTTGCCAAAAATATTGCACTCTTATTATCACAATCTAACCCTACAACTTGCTATGCAAACCAAATAATTAAAAACAATATCCGTAACCATACAACTTCCATCTTCGCATGAGTGGTTGCCTTGTATCCAACTTCTATACTTGAGAGTGAAAATATAGATTGTCTCTTGCTCATTCGACTTATTTTTCCTTCAAATAGGTTAAACACATATCCACTTGTAGATATTCTATGATCCAAATATCCATCCCATTCCACGTCAACAAATCTGTTATCCCTCGATATGTTCCAGACTATCAATGGAATGATGTTGAGGCACCCGGGTGCTAAGACTCAGGATGAGCCTTAAAGCCATGCTTGCACTCAAAGAAAACTATGCAAAATTGGGTAAGTTTCTCTCTCTCTCTCTCTCTCTCTCTCTCTCTTATAAAACTCTTGTCCCTCAAACAATCTCAGTCCATATTTTCAAAACCTTCAATTCCATAATGAATTTGTCCATGAGTTTTCTAGACAATTTAGTTTTAAGGGTGGGGAAATGGTGGATTAGAGGAAATACAAGATAAACACATGAGGCATTGTAAAGAATGAATCTCATAGCTTATGGAAAATAACAACATGATGAAAAATTAAGAATTCAACAGTTCTAACAAATATACCATATCATTAACACATGCGTTAAAAAATAAACATCTAAAAATATTTAAATTCATGGAGGTACTCTCCACATATCATTAAACAAATGGAGAAATGACAATAAGTGGTCATTATTGAGAGGAAATCACTTCACTATCATAAGCATATAACACACAGTTACGTAGGGGATGAATCTCATGAAGCCTGCAACCTTAATTATCTATTTGTTCCTGAGGGTTCCGATTAAAAAACTCTAGTTGTAAGAAAATCTTAAATTACCAAAAATGTTGACCTAAAAAATGAGTTCCTTATCATGATTTATAGATGCCTATATTTGTGAGAAATCCATTCATTTGGACAAATACTGCTTCTTCAAACCGAATATAGCTTTCTAGTTTCTTAATACTTCCTCCAGTTTTCTAACTGCTTCCATCTTTCCAACTGATTTTACCTGATTTTACTGGGAAAAAATGTTTTTTTACCCCTAAAGTTGACCCATTGATGCTGCTATGGGGTGTGTTCTCTTTTTCCAATTGAGCCTTTGTTTGGATTCTCCTGGATGTCTCAATCAATCCTCTATCTATAGCGCTGGATCGAATCAACCGTGGAATGATTTGGGTCCTTGGATGGTAGGAAGAATGTCTAACATATTCTTCTCAACCACCACCACTCATCAATGTAGAGTACCAATGACTAACTCTTCACATCTTCTACTTCGAGCTCCTTCGTTAACTTGACCAATTGATATAACTGCAACTTAGCTTAGATTCCTAAATGTCCCTCTGTCTTCAAATATGAGCTAATGATATCTGATAATTTCATCCTCTCTTTAGCGAAGTGAAAAAAAACACTCTCGACGTCTGTAGCCAAGATGGATGATCATTTTTTTTTGTGGGGATGAATTTTACAGGTGGGTCATCATATGGAATCCATGACATATGAGTAATTTACTTCTATAATATAAATTATTCACAAATTGGTTCTTCCTATTTTAGTGGTTTCCTCTTATAAGATATCGACACGTGTTTGTTGAAACAACTAATGGGAATGAGGTGATTCGTCGCACTTGACTTGATGCTAATATCTAGTGCTTGCATGGGGGTGCGTGTATGGAAAATGATTATTGTCCTCTATTAGCTACAAGTAACAATGTAATGATTGTCAAGGACATGGAGGCGTGAGGTCAAAATTCACTTTGAAATACCATCTAATCCATCAAATGATTTGGTGCATCACCATTATATCATTCACTCGTTCAAAAAAATCCCTCCTCATGCCATTGTTTAAACACACGTCATTTTCCCAATGGCTTAGTGATTTTAAAAACTTGGGAGAATGTGGGAAATTTTGGGTGACATCATGCTGATGTCAGCATGGACCCAAATCATGTGGAAAATTCATATTAGTCGATGTTAGTGCTTAGGTGTTCTTGGGCTCAGCCTATGTGTAGCTAAGTTTTCTATGGCGACTAGATTCCTAGTGGGCCATTTTAAGATAGGTGACAGTCTTTGGTTGACTCTGGAGAGTGGCCTTGTGGTGTGCCATAATTTTTCTAATTCTACTGGGTGTACCAGGTGAGCTATTTAATAGGATATAGATGTCGCTGAATGGGCGGACAGACGTGTAGTGATATTGATCGGGCATTTAATTAGGCTAAACTAGAATACCTCTCTCACAACCCAACGATAGTGTTTTATCTCTTTGTATTCTTGTCATGTGAAACCATTCACTTCTCAACATGTGGCTCTTAAAATCACCATTTCACCCCATATGCGTGTTAAATCCCGTGCACTTTCCCAATGCGACATTGACTTTCCACCGTAGATCAAGTTCACTTGAAATCGTTGGATGATCAGGCCCCACACCTTCACTAGTCCTTGGTTCTTATGTCTTGGACACATGATATAACCCCAATATGAAAATGATTTAGGCCTATTTGGAGTGCAATTATACCTTCGTATGCTCCTGATAAGTGCCCAAGCATTTGGAATTTATCCTTAGGCCCTTAGGCCTTGATTTTTCTATTGATTTCTCTAAGGTGCTTGAGCATCTGCTAGCGCCTTTACAGTCCATGAGATATATAATCTCTCCTTCAGCCTTTATTTTTTCAAATATAGCCTCATAACCTCGATCAACATTGTTGGACCCTTCGTTTTGATGGATAGAAATTTCGTGTCATATTACAGCTTTATTTTGGTAAACAAAAGTTGCGCAAGCTGCCAAGGAGCTAGAAAATGCACTAAAGAAAGAAATAGAAAGTAGTTGGAAGGATAACACAACATCAGTTTTGAGGAAAGAGTTTGCAACAAGATCAATAAGAATAGAGAACTATTAGGTTCTCAACTAGAAAACAAAAAGATTAGATTATATATATGAGACTGATATGATTGTAAAAGGGTTGTTGGGCTAGAGTTGTTGTTGTTGTTATTGTTTCTCGGGTTGTTGGGTTGGAATTGCAATTGTGAATCAACTTGCTATGATTAATGTTGTTATTGTAATTGAGTCTTGAGATATAGGTAAGAAACAAACTATTAATGTACCCGAGTTTTGTATCAGTCTAGAGGTAGAGGAGCAAGAGACTATAACCTTGTCTTTTATTTGATGAGGGACATCCTCTGATTACTTATGTATGGGAATCAAGCTGTGAGAAGAATCTTATATGTTAATATAATTAGAGACCCAAATTTTGAATATATCCTATGTATTTAGTCATCCAAATATATGGAATGTTTCTCTACATTATCTTTTATGTCTGATATACTTAAATGCTTCCTTATGAATGACGATGCAAATCTGTATCTTTATTCTCAGTTAGGAAATGCTTGGAACTGCTACAGGTTTAATATATCTTGCATAAGACTAATATGAATCTTGATAACTTATATGTATATCTAAGTATTCCCCTTACCCTTCCCTCTCTTTCTCGTCTCAGTTGTGCTTTGGGTGAGAATTCTTCCCTCCGAGGAAGATGAAAATGCCAGTTCTCTAGACTACTTCGGTACCTTTTGTTGGTAACTATAAAAGGAACCCGGTCTGATAAAAGAACCTTAGGAACCTGTGAGGAGAATTCTTCCACAGATCTATTGATCGGATATTCGTCAATGGTGGCAATGAAATATTGATTCCTTTAAATGGAAGGAAGCATAGTTGTGAGGTAAAAGTGAGAACGATATAAGAGATTCTGTCTTTTATTAAGAAAGATTGAGTGACCAGTATGAGATATTCTGAGTAAAATTCCCGGAAGAACTATTCCATTGGATAGATCAGCTATAAGAGGCTCGATAATTCCAAGAACATGTCAAGAGGACCTTTGCTTGGGATACTGATAAAATCACAACTCTTCATCGGTTGGATTGCCTGATCACGTGAGAAGTTGATTTTTGGGTTAATACGACTCTGGAGGGATACATCTTTGAATTCACGACAGAGAATCACCAATCATTTTCATGAGAAGAAGAATTTTTCAAGAAAGGTGTGCATGGAGGAGGGGATGATAAATACTCCCTTGACTGAGATGACAGCCTAAACACCTATGCTTGGGGTAGGGTGATTTTGGGGTAGGATCATGACCTGAGAAGGGGAAAGGGTTCTTTGACAGATGGGGGAAGATCAAGAAACAAACACAATAAATGAGTGAGCCTTATCGAGAGCCACCATTGTTGAGAAGTGGTGGTGCAGAAAGGTAAAGAAAGGAGTGAAGCAGTCCAAGGTGTTGCAGAAGGAAATAATATCAAAAGGAATAGACGAAAGAAAGAAGGAGGAGTTGAGGAAGGTAAGAAGACAAGAAATACTAGCCAGTCTAATATTACAACAGAGGGAAGTGCAAAGAGGAAGGAGTCCCTAGATGGGTGGATGAGAAGAAGAGTATGGAGAAGCAAGGGAAGACGAAGCAGGTCTGGACCTTGCAAGAGACCAAGAAGATTCAACCCTGATATAAGGAAACATCAGGAATCATGTAGAGAAGGTTTCTCTAGAAGAAGAAAATGAGACCCCCAAAATCAAAGAAACCTGCTTAGAAGTCAGTATAACCAACCTTGAATCACCCGTCCCCTAGGTGTTCTCTATACCCGTAGTAAATTCTACACCACCTACTTATGCTATTTCTATTCAATCACATCCAGTTAGTCAGAATCAATCTGCAAGTGTAAACACTGGGAGGATATTAGGATACCTAGGCATATCGCAACTAGGACAGTTAGGTTTCATTCTAATAGGAGTAGTAAGACCCATAATGGTTGGAAATATGGGAGGATTGATCACCCGATATCCAAAATTTTGGGGTAAAGGGGACAAAAATGTAGAGAAACATTGGTTCTTATGTGAAGTCATCTAGAGATCCAGAGGGACTCTCGATGCAAACAAGTTAGTAGAATTTCAGACTACCTTGATGGGTTGTTCTCTCAAATTATACATGAAGGATATTGAACCAGGAGTGCAAGGACAAGCGCTCACCCTGGGCCAAGTTCGTTTGAAGTTCATCGTCGAATTCAAACTACCTTAGTCAGAGGAACAAGCCCTCTTTGAGTCGTGGGAGATTCAATAAAGGGAAGGAGAATATGCCTGGGAGTACATCTAGAAATTTAAATATGCTATTGGAATGCTAGTGCATCCAATACACGAAGATCACTAGAGGGAATGGTACATCCAAGGGTTACTACCTCTGAAGATAATTCCTTTAAAACAATAGTAGATAGCCACATTAACAGACTCCTTAGAACAATCAATGAATGTCGAAGCCATGGAAAGTTATCCAAGGAGTCTAAGAATGACCAGGCCTCTAGTAGATGCAAATTTCTCTCAAATCGATAGATAAATATCGACGCTAATGGAAAATATTCAAGAATTGACTGCACCAAGACCAGGACGACCTCATGTTTGGTGCATAAGATCCTACACAGAAGGGAATCTGGAAAATTAATGTCCACACATGAGGGGAATTGGACCTCCTCAAAATTCAATGGGACCTTCTCTAGGACCAACCAGAGGAGTTGCACAAGTATTTGTGACTCCACCATTTCATACACTAGGGTTATACATTATCTTCCCAGGTGGTCAAACATCTCAGAAAGCTGAGTATTGTGAGATTTTTCGGACACATGGGAATGCACCGAGGCAATTTCCTATTATGCAGAAGTACACAACTACGCCCAATACAATACATTGTGAGTTATGTGCATATACGACCCATTCTACAAATAAATGTAGAGCGTTGGACGTGCTTGCTGATAGACTAGACCAGACAACATTCATAATAAATGAAACCCCCCAAGAACCTAGGAGAGGGCAGGGAGGTGGGGTTGGAGGTGGATTCAGGGGAGGGAGAAATGGAGGTAGAGGACCAAGCCAATGTTACGACTACAACTAACAAGGTCATTTGTCCAGAGGCTTACCTCACCCAAGACAACCATGGTGCTATCACTACAGAAATAATGGGAACGCAACTGAAGACTTCCCATAACTGATCATGAAATGGGAAGATCGGGTTCGTCAGTGAGGAGATAACCTCATAAGCCCAGAAATAAAAAGGGGAATCAAGGGACAAATACCTAATATTAACACAATAACTTGTGGAGTAGAAAAAACTGGAGAAAATGCAAACAATTAGCCCAAGGTTCAGAAAGTTGTTCCCAAAGATGACAGGTATGACTCTATGAAACAAAAGTTGTTTTTCAAAAACGAAATAGAAATATTTAAGGGAATCCCCGCTTTAGAAGTATTGGATAATCCCCCTGAAGTTTTTTCTCAACATAACCTTGCGGAAGCCCCTACCTCACCACCGACACCTAGAAACTCTGCAATTCCAAGGAGACACTTTGAGAAGTCTCAAAGTGTAATCAATCTCTAGTTTCAATTGTTCTTTGATATCCTAGGGGATGACCAACTTACAGAGAAGTTGCGCAAAACTATGTACCTAACATTGGGAAATGAGGGAACCCTAGGAGATATAGTAAGGACCGACCTCCCTAAGAAGAATACCCAATGAATCCAAATAAGAAAGGTGTGAACAAGAAAACAATTTAGGCTAGAAGCCTAGCTAGATGATTTTGAAATCAAAGATGTCATGCTAGATTTGGGATCTGATGTCAACATCCTTCCCAAAATGACATGAGAAGATTTGGGAAAACCTCAGCTAGTATATTCCCCCATCCAGTTGAGAATGGAAAACCAGTACTGCATTTTCCCAGTAGGAAGGTTGGAAAATGTGGAAATAGATGTTGCAGGAGTTAAGACCACAATCGATTTTGAGGTAATTGAAATCATGGGAGATAAGGATCCCTACCTTTCTCTACTAGGAATTGATTGGGAATACAAAAAATATTCTATCATTGATTTAAAGAGGGACACCATGACATTTGAAGAAGATGGGATAAAAGTAGTTCAACCCTTAGATCCATGTTTAGGGCCTAGATACACTGAACTAATGGACCACAATATGGAATCAGATGCTCTTGACCAATTATACACCATAACAACAGGAAGTAGACTAGATTAAATAAATCCCACTACAGATAGATCAGTAAGTTGGAGAAGCATACAGTTTGCTTATGAGGATTCAGAGGTAGCATTTGATAGTTGGCAGCAAGGTTCATATGAGAGATTCTCAATATGATGCACAACTATTAGGGAAACAATATGGACTGGAACCGAGGTCAGAGAATAATCGACATATGATGGTAACTCAGAGGTACACAATTTTCTTACCAACATAGACGAGAAAATAGTAACAGATCAAAAGATCCCTGTTCTTGACTTAGCCTTGCAAGATACCCCTGCTAGATGGCGGGCCACCCATAAAGCCTCGATTATGGAGTGGGAAAATGAAAAACAAGCCATCTGATGTTGATTCCAAAGTAGGGATCAACTGAAAGAAGAGATGAATATATATTTTCAAGATGCGCAATTGTTCGATGGACGGTCTGACCCTAAAGTGCATATTGAGCATTGCTTAAAGCAGTGGAGAGTTGTGGAAGTACCCTCTCACCTATGGGTTTAGGTATTTCTCCATTCATTGGGGCCAATCCCAAAATCTTGGTACATACATGAGGATACCAGGAGACAAACAAACTGTTGGAAGGCCTTACAAGACCAAATTTTCAAGGACTTCTCTTTTACAAGTAAGTACCCTGAGCTCAACACAGTCCTTCAAAGAATCAGGGACATGCTTTTTACTGACATTTGCAAAAAGCAATCAAGTCCAGTAGTATGTGTTGACCATATTCATTTTCTTCAGTCTGGTCCGAATCTTGAAACTAATAAGATAGTTGTACCTTGCTGTAAATTTGAGAAAGACCTAGAAAAATACAATGACTTAGAAGAGTTGAGAAACTCAATCATTAAAGAAATGGAAGACAGTAGGGAGATTCATGATACTATACCTATTCACACTTGTAGCTCCTATAACCATCCACTAAAGTTGCAAAAAGTTAATATAGGGAGTGCAGAGAATCCTAATATAGCTTCTATAGGAGACTACTGGGATGAGAAAACTATGAATGAAGTACATAGCCTATTGCGGGAGTATGAAGAATTTTTTCTGAAAACATTCTTAGGACTGAAAGGTATAAAAGGAGCCATGGGAGAAATGAAAATCAAGTTGAAACTCGACTCAAGACCTGTGAAGCATAGACCATACGACTTAATCCTAGAATAAAAATGAAGGTCAAGAAGGAAATTGACAAAATGCTTGCGGCATGACTCATTTTCTGAATCGAAGAAGGAAAGTGCATTAGCCCCATAGTTATCTAGAGAAAGGAATATACATAATACATTCAGGTCTATGTGGAATGCAAAAGTCTAAATTCTTCATGTGTGCACGATAAGTTCCCAACACATTTTAGTGACGAAGTGTTAGATCAGGTTGCGGGAAAAGAATCTTATTCATTTATAGATGGATTATCAAGATATCATCAAGTAAAAATCGTAGTGTAAGACAAGAACAAGACAACGTTGATAACATAATGGGGATCATTCACATACAATGTAATTCCATTTGGCATAAAAAATTCCCCCGCAGTCTTCTCTTGGATCGTAATAGCAACATTTTGAGAATTCATCCACAAGTTTGTAGAAGTCTACATGGATGATTGGATGGTATATAGCCTTCTAAAATACCATGTAGGGCTACTCCGGTTCATGTTTGATAGATTTCGTGAATTGCAGATATATTTGAATCTCAGGAAGTGCATTTTCTGTGTACCACATGACAATGTGCTAGGCCATATTGTATGCAGAGAAGGAGTCTTTGTAGACCCAGCTAAAGTTGCGGTCATTCTAAACATGCCGCCACCGACAGGTGCTAAGCTATTGTTCTCTATACTGGGACACACAAGATATTACCGTAGGTTCATTAGAAGATATTCAACTATCACCACACCCTTAGAAAAATTGCTAAAGAAGTATGAACTGTTCCAGTGGACACCATAATGTGACAAAGAATTCGAAATTATCAAATAAAAAATAAGTACTGCACCTATATTGATATTTCCCAATTGGGAAATTGAATTCCATGTACACGTGGATGCATAAAGCATTGCCTTGGGAGCCATTCTAGTGCAAACAAGGGAAGGAAATATGGACCACCCTATCTACTTTTCCAACAGAAATCTTTTGCAAGCTAAGATCAACTATACAAACACTGAAAGGGAAGGTCTAGATATGATTTATGCATTTCAAAAGTTTAGACACTGCTTGTTAGGTTCTCATTTCAAGTTTTTTACTGACCATTATGCATTGAAGTACCTAGTCAATAAACCAGTACTTGAAGGAAGGATTTGCAGGTGGCTACTCATATTTCAAGAGTTTTCATTTGAAGTAATTGTCAAACCAAGAAGATGCAATATGGGTCTAGATCACCTTTCCAGGTTGGAATCAGGGGAAAGTGGTGATGCAGTGGATGATCAACTCCTAGATGCAGACCTCTTCCAAATTGAGGCCATCCCGAAATATCTTGAAGACATTGTTGTCTTCCTCAGTATAGGGACTTGTCCAGAAACTTACTCTACAACCCAAAAACGACATATGGTGGTTCACACAGACGATCAACTCATTGCAGGACAACTTTACAAATTGGGACTCAACAACATCCTTAGGAGATATGTATTAAACCACGAAAGGCAAGATATCCTATGGGAATGCCATAATGGAGTTGCAGGAGGACATGTTGGAGGTAAAGCTTCTACAAAGAAGGTACTTCAAGATGGAGTATGGTGGGCTACGTTATTTAAAGACGCTAAAGAGTTCACTATATCTTGTGACACTTTCCAAAGAGTAGGGAAGCCATCACACAGAGATGAATTACCCCTTCAGCCAGTTAGAGCACTTCATGCATTTGAGAAATGGGATATTGACTTTATTGGACCGATCAACCCCTTGGCTAAGCACTCAAAGGCCAGATACATCATCACCACAACTGGTTACCTTACAAGATGGGATGAAGTAGAGGAAGTTCAAGACTGTTCGACAGAGACAACTGTTATATTTTTCTTCAAGAACATCATCATTTGGTTTGGATGTCCTAGACATTTGACCAGTGATCAAGGAAGTCACTTTATTAGCAGCACAATCTCAATGTTGACAACATAATTCCTTATAAAACACCATAAGAGCAGTCCATAACACCCGCAAGATAACGATAGAGTAGAGGAATTCAATAAAATTATGGAAAGAGGATTCAAAAAAGTATGTTTCTCAAACATGGAAGACTGGGATGATAGAGTTCCAACAATCTTGTGGGCTTACAGGACTACCACGAAGAAGCTACCTAGTTATACTCCATTTCAGTTCGTTTATGGGAAATAAGTCGTTGTACCTGTAGATTTTATTACCCCTAGTCTCTATATAGAATAGGATACACACATGATGGATGGTGAATCAGTTGCACAGAGGATTACATACTTGAAAGAACTTGAGGAAGAAATATTTATAGTAGATTTTCATCAAAGAGTTGAGAAATCTAGCCAAAAATATTGGCATGACAGACACATTAAGGATAAAAGATTTGTGCAAGGTGATAAGGTACTACTCTATGATAGTTGATATCAAAAGCATCTACGAAATTTGCACATGCATTGGTTGGGTCCATTCATAGTTGTGGAAATCCGACACTCTGGTGTAGTTAAGCTCACACAACTGGATGGTATCCTTCGACTAGGATGGGTGAATGGCACCTTCCTGAAACCATATATTTCTCATGATTGAGCCAAATGACTATTTCTCCAGTCCAAGGGAGCATGCACAGTAGTTAGCTTTTAATTTCCCGTAATTTCTTTAATTCAGTTAATAACATCAGAGTGTGCATTGTTGCGCCACAACATATACTTCTCTTTCAGTATAAGCATTTCTTTTGTGAAGAACTGCTTACTCAACCACACAATATCGAAAGAGCCACCATTACATTAAATAAAGTCATTACATGTGACGGGGACCACCATTGTGGTAGGAGGGGGGGGGGTGAATCTGAGGGGTGAATCTGAATTGTATCACAACCCATGTGCCACATGCATTCCGTATAGTCATACCCTTTATGATAGCCACAATAACCCATCAGAAATTTCTGTTAATCCATAAAGGCGTGGTACGTGTAGATGCCATCAATATCCCTGCCGTGATTCACAGGTGTTAAAAATTTAATCCCCTTAGCTCGACCATGTCCCTATCAGTATGTTCATTAAAATTCAAGATCAATTGATAGATCCTGCCCCATTATCCATCTCGTCGGACACCTAAGACTAAGATTGCATTTATGGCCTAATGATGAGTGTCTTTATGTGCACCTACATAGTTTTCCAGTTATCTAGTTATAAGACCCTGTGAACTTGAGGAATGAGAATCACTGTTTGTTGTTAGCTACCCTCTAATTTTACTTTTCTGCAATCACGCATACTCTGAGATATTTTCATTCCCCTATTACAAAGCCGACCCCAACTCACCTAGCTTATCAACACTTCAGAGCTAGCATATCGAGAGAAACAGGAGGCTAGATTTCAGCTCCCAAATAAGCAATCCCAGATGAGTTGTATGATCCTAGGATCGAGATCCTCATTGATTTCAAGGGGAAGATGTAGCAAGTGAAACTTCTAGACCTTGATCTAATGGAGCAAGTATTTTTTCCATAGATGAACATTACTGTGTTCTAAGACTTGGTCCCAAATACAATGGGAGGCATGCAGTTTGTCTCAAAGCCAAAGTTCATCAACCTATTTAACTCCATAATTATGCACCTCAAGGATCTACCAGTATTTGGGACCAATGGTGAGGTTGCGTGGTGCACAAAGTTTCTAATCAATTGAGTGCATGACATAAGCGTATGGCTCGAACGAAGATATCTCATTCATGCAGGCGACATCCACAAACTCACTGGATTATGTCTCGAGGGTGAGGATGTGTCCAAAGGATTTCAAGCCCCAAGCAAGCACGAGAAGAAGAAAGGTGAAGTTAGTCTATATGAGAAGTTCCACACAGAGAGGTGGGAGAACAATGAAGAATGACCCAATCATTCCAAAAACAGTCTAAACAACCTACTATGTAATTGCAAGAAAGGTCATGCGTTCTTACTACAAGGCCGAATGCACCTTAGATGCTCTTTCAGTGGCATAATTCTGCACAAATGGAGTTGTGGTCAATTGGTGCAACTACCTACTAGAGGAACTCTTGGTTGCTTGTGAGGAAGCTCAAGAGAAAGGTGAAATTTCACATATGGATAATTACTAGTAGCGTTTGCAATGTGAAAATGGAAGACACCCATGGGAAGACAGTTGGCACCAGAGGACAAAGGTCACCTTGCAAAAATTTTTGAATCATGGCATGCAAGGACAGATCAGGAGAACATGGAGTTCAATAATGTCACCTTTGCAAAATGGTACAATTAGTTAATCGATGCAACTCATTGGTGGCACATACCACAAGAGTTTTTGAATCTCAATACCAAGAACATAGCCTATGGCTTGAATCACCACAATACCCTTGTCTGGTCGAGGCATGCGAGGCCCGAAGGCTTCCGCTCCAGGTTGCTCCCCTTCTACCTTGATGAGGAAGCATTTGATAAATAAGTCATTTCATGGACTGACATCAAGCGCAATCCACGCAAGTCTAGTATGCATTACCTCTTGCCTCCAGAAATCTTGAAGAAAAAGGTGCAAGAAGAAGGAGTAGGGCTGAGTTCTGGCCCAACAGAAAAGAAGAAGAATATCCAAACACCATTGGACTCAGAAGAAGAAGACAATGAGAAACTGCTAGAGCGGAGTAAAAGGACATTGACAACGTTTCCAGAGCTCCCAGAGAAAGCAGTGTTATCAGGTAAATATGTTAATGAAATTCTTGCAACTACTTTCATAGGGGATTTGGTAGTCAAGAAACCTCAAACACATATTTCCCCTGTGAATATTTTGAACCCACAACTGATATCCTCAGCTATACCTCATAATCGAGTAGATTTTTGAGCTTCCCAAAATGTGATCGACATCCAAGATGATCCTCAGTCAGATACCAATGCATTTGTGACCGTCATTACTAAACAAGACTAGTCACCACCAAGAGATACCACTCTTCCCTCCCAACCCACATCCCCCGAGCCAATGTAAGTGGATATCCACGACCCTTATAAGAATGTACTAGAACATACTACAGTGACCATTGAATCCTTGAGCCAACCTGCTACTCCGTCATTACCTGTTTCGGGAACTCTACCTTCGGTGGAGAGCCATAAACAATAAATTTCCCCACTTGCTCCAATATCGCAAGTTCTAGGAACCCAGATTCCTCTCTCAACAATCAATGTTGAGATTCCCATCATTAGGAGCGAGACTCCAGAAGTTTCGGTATAGACAAAGGTAGGACCACAACCGGTTCATAAAGAACCCCAAACCACATCAGGACAAAGCGCAACATCCCTAAAAGAACAGTTGGAGCCAATACTCCAGAATCCACAACAATGCACTGAACTATTACAATTGTCTAGAAAAGACAAAGGTTCTCCTTCTACTTCCAACGACTCTAAATATGAGACTTGCACATCAATGACAAGGTCCATCCCCAGGGAAAGAAGAGGTGGAGACACCCTCTGAACATTCAATGGCTAGTGGATTTCCACTATGATTTCAGTTACCCCTGGACACAACTACTTCATATGGAAACCTCACTCAGCTATCGACAACGCAAATAGTGAGCATAATCAGATCTTCGACTAAGCAATTGGAGCAGAGGATCCAAAAAGTAGAACGAGACGCTGAGTTCTGGAAACAAGAAGGAATCATTACGCAAGCACAACAAATGTAGGAGGGATATTCAAGGATTCAGGCAGAGAAGAAGTTAGAGAAGGCAAGGGAAAAAATCACAGAGGCCTGGAAAATGAAATGAAAGACAACGCCTCAGCTTTCAGAATCAAGTGAGACAAACGAGCTTGTGGAACAAGTCGAATTAATCTAGGTAGCCTGGTCTAATCTAGAAGAGCACATGGAATGTCTCAACGTACTATTGTGTTAAAACAAGAGAGAATTTGAATTGCAACCTAGGAAGCTACGGGATAAAATGGAGAAAGTCGTGTTGAAAGGAAACAACGCAAGATAAACCTTGCATACAAGGACTGTAGAGTGCACACAAATCTTCAGAGAAATCAATGATTGGATGGGAATCATTTCAAGGCGCAACCAAACATTGGAGGATTTTCACAGGAAGATCCAATTGCTCAACGAAGAAGCAAAAAATACCCTATATCTGTTGGAACAACAAGAGAAATTTGACAAGATCCAACAATAAGACAATGATTTGAATGCATTGTATGAAGCTCAAATTGTGGCTAAGAAAGAACTATGACAATTTCAACCTATAGTCCAAACAACCTATTTACAAATGCACTAGGTGGATGCCATATCTGACTCAGTATGGAACTCTCTAGTTGCGTCCAAGCCCAAAGAATGAAGTGAGATCGGAAGAGCG
>CBVK0100069509.1:0-14852 GCA_900067695.1 Picea abies
TGGGTCCATTACCCAAACCTAGGGTCTCCAACTTCTCATGGCCATAACTTTCTAACCGTGAGGAGTTATGTTACGTTACACATACCACCGGAAATGGCATGACAAGCACTATCCATATAGGATAGTTTCCCTTAAAAATTCACTATCCTTCATCTCATTATTCCACAATTAAGCATGGGTTCTCTTACTCCGCAAAGCATCTTCCCGTGAGGGCTTTCACCATAAGGGGACCACTTTGGAGTTCATCCATACTTACTTCTTATTAACCATGACAAAACAATAATGAGTCATATTTACATCAAAAAATATTGGGTCCATTACCCAAACCTTTGTGATATGGGGCTTTCTTCAAGGGTTGACATCAATGACAACCAACCTTAATCAACATGTACCTAAAAAGTAGAGGCCATACTAGTCTTGAGGCCATTGTTTTTTTTTCGTTTAGGGTAAGTTTACCTTAAAATTGAGCACATGTAGCAAAATGCACTTGAAAAGTAGAGACCTTACCAATCACGAGGTCAATTGCTTTGTTGGATCCCTTATTGGAGACATTATTTTGACACGATAAGGAAAAGATGCCACAACCTCAAAATAGCTATATTAATCAACAAAATAATTGAGTGGGGCATCTTGATCTGTAGGGTAGAATATTGATGATTTTAGGGTCCTTTATTTTCATCCTCATTGCCTATGACCCTTGGAGTTTTTTTAGAATGGATGATTGAGTAAAATATCATGAAAGATATGGAATTTTTATTTAGATTAGCTAATGTGGTGTAAGGTACCAAATATAAATACTCAAAGCAAGAGCAAAAATATTATCAAAATATTTAGCAAAAATAAATAGAACAACGAGCACAATAACAATATGGGCCAAAATATGATATCTTTATTAATCTGGATACATTTTTCACTTACCTCTTTGATGGGGAAACCTCTAATAGATCGGTGATCAAATTACAAATAATTCCACAAAACATATTTTACATTGTTTTCTACCTCTATATATATTACTTCTATCTTCTTAAGAACATTCTACTTTCTAGTGGGCGGACCTTCTAGTAAGCCTTCCTACAATAGTTGTGTTCACACTATTACACAAGCCTTATTTATTAATGATGATATTTATTACATAGAAATACATAGTATTCTATCTACTTTAGGGGTTAGGGAGGTTAGGACCCTAACATGCCCTCCCCCTTAAATAATAGGTGTGTCCTCAAGGCTTGAGATGTGGGAATTGTTGTAGAATGGTAGTTGGATCCCATGTGGTGTCATCGGGCTGTGTATCCTTCCAATGTATTAAAACTTCTTGAATTGTGTGTTGGCAGAGACGATGCTTGTATTGGTCCAAGATGTCTTGTGGCTACAACCAAATGGAATATTCTTCATCCAATTTAGAGAAACTAGTTTGACCATGACACTTGGATCCAATCAATTTATTTAAGAAAGAGACATGAAAAATTGGATGGATCTTAGAGTGACTTGGAAGTGCAAATTTGTAATACGCAGGCCCAATGAAATTAATTATTGTAGAGGGACCATAGAACTTTGGAGAAATATTTTGGAAGTGGTCTACTTTGAGGAAATTTTTCTTAAATGGTTGTAGATGAAGAAACACATGATCCCCTTTGGAAAAATGACGTTTGAAACAATGATGATCAGCCTGTCGCTTCAATTGATTATGATCCATGACCAAATTTTCTATGGGAGTGTGTAGAATGTCAACCTAAATTGTAAGGGTTTTTTCAACCTCATAGTCCTTGGAGACACCTAGGAGGTAAAATAATACTACGGGGGGATTTTTACCTTTGACTGCCTCAAAGGGATTCATGTGAATGGCACCATGGTAAGTTGTATAGTGCCACCATTCAATAAGGGGTAACCACTCAACCCATTAAGATTTTTGCTTGGGCGTGAAGCACCTCAAATAGGCTTCCAAGCACTTGTTGATAGCTTCAGTTTGACCATCAGTCTCGGGATGATAAACAATGTTGAGATGCAATTGGGTGCCCTAGAGCCTAAATAATTTTTGGCATAAGTTACTTGTGAAACTCGAATCACAGTTTGAGACAATATATTGTGGCGTATCATGTAGTTTAAAGATATTGCATGTGAAAATTGGAGCCACGTGGAAGCTCTAAATGGATGTTGGAGGGCACAAAAATGAGCATATTTTAAAATTCTATCAACCACAACCATGATGATGGACTTATTGCCAGATTTGGGTAATCCAACGATGAATTACATATAGATATCTATCTATACAACAAGTAGGATAAGGAAAGGTTGTAGTGTGCCTAGAGGACAAGGGAGATGTTAAAGTAATTCCATATTTCTTTGGAAGGTATTATCTTTCTTATTATTGCAGGGAATGTTGGAAGGTATCGCAATGCCATCTTCCTCCATAAGTGTTCCTTCTCCCTAGTTATCGTTAAGGGGGTGTGTTGGAATATGTAATGATGACTTGTGTGATATTGTTGGAATGTATTAATTTGGAAATAAATAATGTCTATTATTATGTAAAATAGTTATCCCTACATATTCCAACAAGTTATAGACTACAAGGAGTAGGATTTAGAACAAATTATCCTAAATTTTATAAGGTTGTACTAAAATGATAGTTTTCTCAAGATAAAAAGTTTTATGTGTGTGTGTGAGAGTGAGAGAGAGAGAGAGAGAGAGGTTTTTAGTTGTCCAAAAAACATTTATTGCATATTGATTTTCAACTATCATTGTCTTCATTGTTTGGTAATTTTCAACGCTTATATACCTTGTTTATTTGGCATAAGTTGAGGTTGAAATTGTTAAGTGTTTAACATTGATATTAGAGACATTAGGACAAACTTATCGTTGTCATAAAGTGATTTTCAGATATTGTTTAAGCATGGTAAGATTTCCCTAGAGGGTTGAAACTTGTGGCATTTAGTATATTTTTTCTTGAATTGCCTAGTGGATTGGGGTTGTTAAGAAGTGAAATATGTTACATTCTTGCTATTTTTTTTATTATATTCAGATCATCCATAAGGCTATAAATTCACAAGAACTATGAGAAACCTCTAATAAAGAGATGAAATTTATGAATTGCAAAAGAAACCTCAATTCATGGAATTTCTATGATTTCAAGAACCACTTGGCACTCATGGATCACTTCAATAAAATGTTCCTGATAATACCTTGCAAGAAAATGGTTTCATCATAACAAGTCATACTTTTTCTCTTTGAAACTATGGGCACATTTTGTCTCACCATCATTAATCATTTCTAGTTGCAATAATAGATTTTTCAGCTATATTTTGTAGGCGCTATGGGAATTGATGAACACCAAGCTCAAAAAGAGTACATGTTATGACCCAATGGGAGCATATATAGGGCTAAAAGTATATGATATGACCCCAAGGGGGGGCATATATGGGCCTAAATTTACATGTAATGTGTAAATATATATGTAATAGGGTTGGCCTAATAGTAAAGGAGCCTCATGTACAAGTGTGAATAGGTATATATAGAGATCATGTATTCATTATTAGAGACGTGTGAATTATGATGTATGAATGTATTTCGTTATGTGGAGGAGGTTCTCATATTCTTTAAGGATTTATTGTGTAACTTATCTATCTTGGAGTTGTGATCCGTTCTCACATTCTGTACATGGTGTGTACTTCTATTATTTTATGATATTTTAAGCATTTGGATCATTACATTTGGTATCAGAGCATTGATCTTAGGTTTTTGTCTCCTCAAACAAGTCATCTTGGAATTTTCTCTATAACTTGTTAATAGGGACACTTCAAAAGATGAAACTTGGAGTTTGTTTATAATGATTATCAAGGTACTTGTGGGACAAATTTCAGCTTCTGGGTCATTTTTATTTAGGAGATAAACCTTGTGGAAGATAGGGTTTTTGACTAGTCCTATAACTAGTATTAAACATGTGTTATGGGTAAAACAGTCATAACGTATTCATAGAGGATCCAAATTATATGATACTAATTGCATTGGAAATAGTATAGTCCTTAGTATTTTTTTTATAAGTTTTAGAATCAGATATCAAATATTGGGTGCGTGGCATTCTGTACAAGTTCGCTCTCCAGAATAAGCCAAAATTCAGTAAAGTTTGAGAAAGTTATCATAAATTTCATTTGGAACACCCAATTTTGGTTAGACCCATGTAATTGAAGAGAAAACATTTCATAGTACTACAGGTCATAATTTAATACTCATAGGGGCTGTAATTTCAGAAATACATCAGAAGAAAGGTCGGCTAGGAGGACAGACTCCAAATCGGGGTTTCAAAGGTATGTTCACTTAAAACTATCATAACTTTTGATTAGGATGTATGATTGAGATGATTCAAAGGCATTGGAAATAAAAACATATAATATAATATTGGAAGAAGGATTATAACTATTTTCTATCTATTGAGTTTGTGAGTTTAGGGTTGGGGTTAGACCTCACTTAAGAATCAATGGAAATACCTAAATTTATAGGAGATGAAGATAAAGATGAAATTGATCATGAGGAATGGTTAAGGATGGTAAAATAACATTGTAAGGATCCTTTTCAGGAAAACCTTAAGTTTGATGGTGAATCTTATGAGTGGTGGAGAAGTTTTGATAAAGATACTAGACTCTACTCCACATGGGAAGAATTTGAAAAACCCTTCTTAGATAAATGGATTAGGGATACAAAAATGGAGGAAATGTATAGAATTCAAGATGAATTAAAAGAAGAAAAGGAAGAGATTAAGAATAAGGGTGAGGAGATATCTAATATATGATCCCTTAATGAAACACGCGTTAAGGAGGTTAGGAACCTAAAGCAAGAAAAGATTAGTAAAGCAAAGTGGGAAAAGGATGATTCAAGGGAAGATTTGAAAAACAAAGATGAAGAGATATGTAGATTATGGAACCATAATAAAAAAAACTATTATATGAGGTTAAGAGATTGAAATAATAAAGGAAGAATTGTCGAAATCAAGAAGAAACAAGGATCTTGGATGAAGAATATACCAAAATACTAGAAGAGGAAATTTGCAAGAAGGTTGAGGAATCCTTAAATACAGATGAGGTAAAATCATAAATGCAAGCCAGAATTGAAGAAGGGCATCATAATTTGATAGAAGGGGTAACATTGCAGATCCAAAAGGAGAAAGAAGACAAGATTCAAGAAGGTCAATAGAATATATTTGAAGAAGTTGAACTCCATCTAGAGGATGTACATGCCAAATATGATGGTATTATCTCCAAGGCTAGAGTAATCAAGGACCAAGCAAAGAGGAAAGACGATTCCATTGTCTCTGAAAAGAAGATAGATGAAATGGGTGTGCAGAATGAAGAAAAACCGTCAAATATCAAACCATATCAACACCCTTTGATACCAAATGTAATGATCCAAATGCTTAAATTATCATAATATAACAAAAGTACACACCATGTACGGAATGTGAGCATGGAGCACAACTCCAAGATAGATAAGTTACACAATAACTCCTTAAAGAATAGGAGAACCTCCTCCACATAACCAAATACATGCATACATCACAATTGGCATGTCTCCAATAATGAATACATGATCTTTATATATACCTATTCACACTACATGAGGCCCCTTTACTATTAGGCCGACCCTATTACATATATATTTACACATTACATGTAAATTTAGGCCTATATATGCCCCCCCTTGGGGTCATATCATATACATTTAGCCTTATATATGATCCCCTTGGATCATAACAATACTTCCTTCCATTGTTACATAGATATTCAAATAAAGGTAGCAAATTGCACCATAGTTCAATCATTGCACATCCTTAATAATAAACATCCAACAACATGTGATGACAACATCCCATATGTTTAGCAATGTTATATTCATGTATTTCACAGCATGAAATACGCTTCACCTTTTGAAGTATGTCTTGGATTTTTGTCGAAGGATCCATTAGCCATTTTGGTTCTTATCTCCGAGGTAATGATAGGAAAGAAAATCGGTGTGCATGGGTATACCATAATATTTGTAGAACATGTCTAGAATATTGATGATCAAGTTCGAGAGATCTTTCACAAGAAGTAGAAGAAAAAGGTTTGACATGGTCGATACCGTGTAAATGATAAATTTTATGTAGGAGACAGAGTCTCAATACACCTTCAAAATTAGTTCTTTAAGGAGAAATATGGTAAGACCCAATCGGTCAAATATGGTGCTTATACTATCATCAAGTAGATTTAAGAGAATGTGTATATGTTGAACCTAATAGATTTCATAGGATTTTATCCAACATTCACTATAGATTATCTAAAGCTCTATGGGACATAACTACTGAAGAGAATCTTCCATGCTTTCCCTTGAAGTGTTGGTTGTAGATGTCAACATAGATATGGAAGAAGATATAATTCTAGACTACAAGGAGTAGAATTTAGAACAAGTTATAATAAAAAATTATAAGGTTGTACTAAAATGATAGTTTCCTCAATCTAATAAGTTGTACACCTTTAATACAAACCAAATTTTCTTAAATAGCAGCATAGTTGTTGGGAACTAGAAACTCCTAAGCAGGGGAGTTTTGACCCATAAAAGAGAGATAAATTGATTAAGTCCATGACTAGAGGAGCCACACTAAAGAGAAGTGCATTTACAATTATTGTTTAAGTATGGTTGCAAAGCCTAGCTAAGCATGTGATGAATTGAGTAAGAACAACACTTTCATCGAGTGTTCGCAAGCCTAGGTACACATCGTTAAATAAAATAATGTCCAAGAATAAGTACACTTGAAAAGTGCATGAACACAAGGTGCAACAAAAAGTTAAGAACATATGTTGTTGAGTCACACTAGAGACATGGATGAACAACTCATTAGGTTGTTACAAGGGAACCTTAATTGTCATAATGAATTACCACATCTTCTTTCTTCGTCTCTTCATCTTTCCAACACGTGTACACTGATGTATTGTTAGATTCAATTGACAAGAAAATGAAACACTTTATATTCACTTGAAATGTATTATTATTTATACCCCAATCCCTTATTGTGATGGGGTTCGTTCATGTATTTGTGGTTAGCCAAAGTTGGGTGATAAGTAATTGTTAGTTGGTATTAGCTTCATGTTTTTTACCTCATTGTTGTACAAATATGTTTCTTAATGAGGATTTAGAGTTGAGATTCTAACTACATAATTGCATCAATTAAATGTTGTTGCATTATTTCATTGTTGTTTATCTGATTAGATTCAATATTTGTCTTGTCATAACATAGTGACTCTCCCATATGTAAGATAAAGGAATTTGAATGGTCGGCGTGGAAGTGATAATTTTGCTAAGTGGAAGTAACTAATTTTTCCCGAATTAGTTACTTCCACTCCAAGGGAAAAAAGGAACCCTTGTTAATTGTTATTCTTGGGAGGCATTGACTTAAATAACTCAGAAATCAATTTCTACTTCAGATAAAGATGAATTCACGGATGAATAATCAAATACAAAGTTGGGTTTGGGTATGTGAATGGAATTTATATACCATGTAAGTTGGACATTGGTTTAGGGCCTAAGATTCTCCATATTGGGATGCAGTATGTGCTTATGTGCTTGGGTCACGTGGATATGTTTGCAACTCTTCAAGTTTCCATGGCAAAACGCCTTTCTATCTTCAACACATATTCTATCAAGAAGTGTCTTTTATTTGCAAGCATTGATGGTCATGTAGTTAGCATCAAATTTCCTTATTAAATGGTCTTGCCCAATGCTGGAATTTTTCTTTTATTTGCAAGCATTGATGGTCATGTAGTTAGCATCAAATTTCCTTATTAAATGGTCTTGCCCAATGCTGGAATTTGTTGTTCATCCTTGTTTCTTAGACACAAATTTGTGATAAACAAATATTTTCACCACCCTTTATGTTAATATAAATTTATAGAGTGTTAATTTTATTTTATATCAAAGTGAAGAATGTCAATTTTGTTAAATAAGAAATTAATAAATGTTTCATAAAATAAAGTAATAGAAATCATTTAGCCAAAAAAATATTTATAATATAAATATACATAAAAGTAAAGTAGTAATAAATGTTTATACTAAGATTTGTTTAAATAATATTAGTGATACATATAAAAAAAATTATCAAATATAACCAAATAAAATTTCATTTTTGCATTCATTATTTAGATCATAATTTAGCAAATATGTTGAACCAATAATTATGTATTTTCTACAATAAAATGAGATAATAATATTGTCATAAATATTAATGGTTTTCAATTGGGTTTAGCATGGTGGTTGAGAGAAATTGTCATTATCCTCCCCACCCAAGTTCAATTTATGCAAGTGACATGTTGAGTTCTTAATGAATATATTATTGTAATGGCTTCGAGCCTTGTTGTTGACCGACCTTGTGCCCTGAAGATTCTAGGGTTTACCTTGGCTACCATCCTCGAAATGAAGAGAAGTACTTGTTGGTTTTCCCCGAGCTTTATAACCTAGAAAATATATATATCAATGGTTATTTAATTTTTTTAAATTTGATAATCATTCAAAAATAAATTTCAAAAGTTAAGAATTTTTCTAAGTTTAACATGTCTCCATATATGATATGTTGAATTCCAATATTCAACACAAAATTAAAACCCATTTAGGGACAATTTCATAAGTTCATATAATCTAACCACCCATAACTTGAACTTTTGATTTCTTTGCAAACATTTTTATTTGAAAATACTCTTTCGCAATTGACCAAAATTACATGAAAAGTAAGTATGACTAATATACCTAAGTTGTATATCTCAAAAGATCTTCCATACTTTTCTCATCAAGAAATTTTCACAATCCATATTCAATGATCAAAAAGGGAATATAACTCTATTTCACAAATGTTGAACGATGTAATAGAAGGTATATTAAAGAAATTTTGAGATTTAAAATGGGACTTCTAAGGAAAATAATAAAATAATAGTTCAAATAATAGAAAAGGAGTTATAAATTTCCTAAGGAAAAGAAAGAAAAACACTTTTTTATTGTATTTTCAACTTAATACCTTATAGGTTTACTCAAGTTTCAAGTTTAAACATTCATTTGATGCAGAATTAAATTCGACAATAAACATTTTTTTTCATTTACTTCTACTTTATCTCATTGTGGGTCTATCAAAAATATGCAGAGTGGGTACTCGTTAGGTGCAGAATTTAATTCCACATCCAACGAGTGTCTACACTCGAAATTTGAGTAAACCTATAAGGTATTAAGTCGAAAATATGATATAAAAAAAAAAGTAATTTTATTTCTTTCCCATTGAAAATTCACAACTCTTATGTTCGACATCATCATCTTGAATCCTAATGATTCTTTTAAAGTTGGTATCAATAGCACATTTTTTTGTTTTGATGCCCAATTTTTACCTCAAAATTTCTCTAATGCCTATTATTAATTGCAATATTAACGTTAATAAGATACAAAATAGGTATCACAAGCCATATGCAATTGATCAACAAAGAAATATAACTACATTTTACAAGCTTTGAACCATGTTAATAGAATCCATCCATTATTAATTATAATAATAAAGGATGATACGATACAAATTATGTAGTTCTACATTAAACTATGTTGTAGCATAGAATGAACCACCCATGTCTTATTCTTATAAACTATAAATGAAAGGTGATGCAGGAAAAAAACTACTCACTAGAAAATTTGGGTACAAATCCCCACCCCGTGAGAAGCATAAACCTCTAAGAGTATGCATAAAAGCTAAATCCTGTGTAGCCTCTTCACTCACTATGGACCTCCTAAAACATGTAGGTCACCCCATAATCCTCTAGCACCCATGATTGTATTGTAGGGAGATCCATGCCACCAACCTATGGTGTGCGTTGTTTCCATGCCTTGATCCATGCAAGAGATGGAAAGATACATAGAAGATAAATAACATGTAATAGATACCATAACAAATATTTGTAAAAGTGTTAAACAAGGAATGTAGATATATAACATAGAAATTTTCATGTACTACTGTTATAGAAACCCATGGTCATCATGGTTCCTTGCATACTACCACTCGAATTGCAATGTTTGTTCTTTTTGGTATTAGTATAAAGAAATCCTACTCTATTTCTTTGAAATCCTTCACCTGCCAAGATGGAGTTTTGAAAAAAAAAACACATAAAAAGGGGAAAATGAAGAAAGCTAAATGTAGTACCTTACCTTGGTCACATTCCTTGCACTCTAGCCATGGTTGTTGCCTTCCCTCCTCATAAGAATCATCAACCTGAGTGCAATGGATATTGATTAGAATAGGATGACTATGGGAGATGAATGAAATTTTTTGAATAATATGAGAGAAGATGAAGTACATCTTATAGACAAAAATAAGTTAAAATATCAACAAGGAAGAATATAGTCTATCATATGTTGAAGCAACAAGAAATTTATGCATTGGGGGTACAATTGTCTCTAGTAGGTGGTATGTAAATGTGTACAGTCATTATAATATTGTCATATCTTTATGACTAGAATTAGTGTGTTGCATTGGCATTATACCCTGACTTATAAGTGAGATCGTATACCCTACATGTGTACTACGTACAGACATGGATGTCTCCCTTGTAGCTCAATGCATACATTAGACTATATTTATCCTCAACTAATAAAATATAAGAATAAATATAAACCTTAGAAATTGCTATAAGTAATTGTGAATGAAGGGATGTTTTCTATTAGCAGCAGGAAATCGTACTACTATAGTTCAATCTTATAAGGGGAAAAATGTAAATGTGACTTTTTTTCATAAGGGTAAACTTAAGGGATGTTTGTTTCCCAACCCATAAAATATATGGGTGGGAAATTTGCTCCACATTAACCTTGATTGTTTTCTTTGTTAAACCACTGATAAAAGAAAAAGTTCAAATGGAACAAAAACATTCAAATTGAATGTAAAATTCCAACATTCAGAATGTCTTAGTCAACAAGATATCTTTTGTGTTTTGACTAACATCCCATACACATTTCTATAGATGTTGGGATTTCCTTGACTCCAAGCATGGTCCCTTAAATTTTGGTGTGATCTAACCATTCTGGGATATGGGGCATCCCCTTTCTTCTACATTGATTGGGTCTAGACCACTTCTTGCTTTGTCTAGGTTTGATTTCAATTGAAATCAAGTTCATGGAATCCTAGTGTCTTTTATGAAGGTGTCTTTTCTGCCCCCAATACTTGTGTTGAGTTTCCAATTGGCTCGTCCCTTATGTTTTCTTATTTTCCTACACATTTTTTTTCTCTTGACTCAATCACTATTATATGGTTTGCTCCAAGTAGCATGAGTTCTCAATGGTATGTTTTTGCAATGAATGATCAGTGACAATGACAAATATTATTGGTGGTTTTAACTTGCAAAACGATGATATAATGTGATATTCTATCAATCTAGTTTAATTGGTTAAGTCATATGCTTCAGAAGCTCAAATTCATTGTGCGAGAAGGACCCCAGACCTAATCATTAATTAAAAGGGTGATTCTATATTAGGAGATATAATATACCAAAATACTCATAATGAGGACAATTTCCCCATTGACACAAGTGTTCATGACACACAAAAATATAGGTTAAAACCTCATACTCTAAAGGAGATTCTTGAACAAAGGATGGACTCTTAAGAAGTAATGGAACTACTAGATTCCATGTATGAAGATATGGAAGAGGATGACAACATTTTTTAATCTCCCATTGGTTCTTGATAAGGACCTCACCTTTTCTAAAAGAAAGGCGCTTTTACACAAACATGAATCAATTATTTAATTTCTTTGGAAAATGCCCTTGAAAGTGAGTTTTCAAAAATTTGTAAGCAACATTAGAGGAACATGAATAACATTTTCTTGGAATCTTACTTAAGACTTGGGTATATATATTTGTCACTAATTGTTGCAATACAATAGACTTATAGATGGGTTCTCGTCTAAGGAATATGGGAAATTATAGGCTCTATATTACTTGCAATCTAGGTGTGAATATTTTAATCCTTCTAATGTCAATTCAACCCACTTTCCGTTGTGGATTAAGTTTACCAATATGTTGGACTAGGATAAATCCTATGTGAAGTTTATTGAAAAAAGGTTTGGTAATTTACTCATATATGACTAGGGATTTCCACATATTAAGCAAGTCTCCTAGGTTGTGTTGAAGTGGATTTCATTATACAACTCACTTAGATAATTAAGCTTGTTGATGGGGGTTGAATATGTGTGCAAAGAGTGTGATACATAAATTATATTATCACTTAATTTTCTTATCAAAAACCTAATCATCATGGTAAGTATGTCTCATTAGAAGCATGACCAATCTTAACAAAGTGGCTGAAACAAAGACCCAAGAAAATTTGGTAACAAGGTGTAGGGTACAAATATTGTGACTCAACAAGAAGTTTATCCCAAAGAAAGCAAGAAGGTTTATAAGTCTTCTATCATTCCAACCTCAAGAAACATTCCTAAAGAAACAATCAATGATGATGGGTGGGAAATTCATTCGACTGGAAAATGAAAGGGTGGATCCAATGTTAGTAAAAGTACCAATTTTTCACTTAAACCTTGTAAAGGATTAGATGATAATAAGGTCATGACTTATAAGGATGAAACTACTAGTAATACCCCCTTTAACAATGGAGTCTCAGATGAGATGTTGATCAGCAATGATTTCATAGCATTGGATAGGAAGAGTATTGTGATGAAATGAAGGTCAGGTTATGCTCATGAAATGTGAGTGGGTGGTTTTCCCCTCCTAAAGGTCTTTATTATGAATTTAATCTCTGATTTGAGGCTTGATGATATTTTGTTTGTAAGAAGTTAAAACTTTGGGTTTCAACCTTTAGTATAAGATAACCTTTTTTTGGTGAGGGATATTTTGGTTTACCTATCATGAACACAGTACAAGAGGTTTAGTTCTTAGTGTGGTCCTTGGTTGAGATATGCGGTGATCTATCATGGGTATTATATCAATAACCAATGTGTATGCGTTACATGTGCATTAAATAGGTTTTGTAATTGGGTTATATTCCATTTATGTTCCCAATCTTTCCTCAAACAAATCCATCATGTGATAAGGGTTGGACGCTACATCTCTTGAAGCAAAATGAGTTTTTCTTGGTAATTTTATGGAGTGTCAGGGTGACATAAGATGGATATGTTTCTACTAGAAATGGTATGGAAAGAGAATATTAGGATTTGTGAAAATCCTAACACTTTATTTGTGATATTAAGTAGAGACAAAAACACTTGTATTTGGAGGAAAAGTCACTTCCGCAAACAAAAGGAGAGGAGTAGAAAGGGTTCAATCTAGATTGGAAGGGTGTATCTTCCTAGTTAGTGTATTTCATGTATACATATCGATGGTAAGAGAGTTGGAGTGGCATAAGGATACATTGGTTTTTATCATCTTCCCAAACACATTGTTATGTTCTTAGGAAAATATACCAACCTTCCTACATTAGACTTTCCATTCAAGATAAATGCTTCACACCTTGGCTTTGGATATTGTTAGAATCTCATTGCTAAGGTTTGGAGCAGCATTCCTAGACCAAGGGGTGGGGATGGATGGATTTTGTGGTGAAGGAATAAATCAAGATCATTGTCGAGTTCCTTCACGGTTGGAGTAAAATGGTTATCAAGTCTAGGAAAATAAAAGACAAGAAAGCACAATATAAATTAGATTATTTGCACACACTTATAGAGGAGGATGTTTACTGTATTTTCCTTCAAGAAATGCAAATGAAAAAGGAGGATCATTACTTCATCAGAATGGAAGAGTCTCAAGCTAAGGGTGAAAATTTTATATCTATACTAAAATCGATAAGCTTGGAGGCCGATGAGTTCTCTAAAGACTACTTTAACATTCTAAAGAGTAAGAGTATGTTAGACAACATGTAGAGTAGCCTATCACAAACTAGAGAGTTATTTCTCGAGAGGATTGTAGAAATGTGCTTCCCTCCAAGGTGTGAAGTAGTGAGAGGGATATGTTGGGAGTCGATTTGACATAGGAAGATATTCCCCAAGCATTAACATGAATTAGAAAAGGAAATTCGCCAGGCATACATGGTCTCCCTTGTGATTTTTAAAATAAAATGTGGTTGGTTGTTTAAAGGGATATGTTATGTATTGCTCATGAAGTGTTTTAGACTGGAAGAATGAGAGAGATGAAAAACTAGGGGTTGATTATGATTCCTAAGAATGCAACAAGATATATCATTGGATCATATATACCAATTACACTTATCATTGTGTCTTATAAGATTTTGGTCAAGGTGTTGGCCATGTAGGTTCAACAAGTTGCATCTTGAATTATTCAACCTTAACAAACATTGTTCTTATAGAGGAAATTTATTTTAGATATTGTCCTCGTGACGTTGAAGAGTGTTTAATGGGTTAAGGGGATAAGGCATGTAATGTCCCCACTTTGGGACATCATCACAATACAGAGGTTTATGATGACCAAAGTAGCCAGATGGGTGTTATAGCGAGTATAGGGGTTATTGAGAGGCATTGGGATGTCCATATTTCATTTCTCTTCATATCTCATCATTATGAGTCATTTTTCACAGGTTGGCTTTGGTTCCGTTGCATTCCGGTGATTTCCATGATTTTGACTATTTTGAGCTATAAGTCAATTAAATTCACTGAAGAGGTCATTTTGAGCACATTACTTGGAGGAACCTCTCAGTGTAATATATCATTGGAATCGGGAGGAGAAACACTACGGGATGGGATGGCTAGAAGTGAATTTCAGTGGCCAGGGAAGCCACAAGGAGAGATAAGTTACTTTTCATAGGTAAAAAGGTTAATTAATTAATTAAAGTGATTTAATTAATTAATTAAATAT
>CBVK0100069510.1:0-14852 GCA_900067695.1 Picea abies
CAGCCTTGTGAGGACTCCTGTTTTGCAGATAAATTGCAGTGTAGCATGCCTCAGCCCATAGAAATAGTGGCAGCCCCTGATCATGTAGCATGGCTCTCGCAGCCCCAACAATGGCCCTATTCTTCCTCTCAGCAACCCCATTCTGTAGTGGGTTGTAAGGAACATTCAAATCCCTCCTGATGCCCTCTCCTGCACAGAAATCCATAAGCCCCTTGGAGGTATACTCACCCCCATTGTCCCATCTCAGGACTCTGATTTTCTTCCCTGTCTGGTTCTCCACAAGAGCTTTGAACTCTTGAAACCGGCAGAAGAAAATCTAGGACTTCTGAGAGAAGTCATCAATGAATACAACATAGTATAGGGATCCAGTCAATGATGCCAAAGACATCGGGCCACATACATCTGAATGTATAAGATCAAGTATCCCTGCTGCCCTACTATCACTGCTCAGAAAAGCAGTCTTGGTGTACTTTCCCAAGATACACTCCTTGCACAACTCATGGTGCTCTAAACTGAAATCTGGAACTCCCGTCACCATCTCCCTCAGAACTCGCAAAGCCCCATGGTGCAAATGTGCCATCCTCCTATGCCATATCTCACATAGGTCGTTGTTGTTGCTGGTAGAATGAATCAATGCTCGCACTAGCTGGAACAAGAACTTGTACAACCTCTCATGTCTAGTACCAATCACTTTGGCCAAAGTGATGCTAGACCCTCTGGGGAAAAGTAGCACCTGCCCATCATGGAACAAGACCTCATAGCCCTTCTCCTCAATAGTAGAAACTAACACTAAGTTCTTCTTCAAGCCCGGAACATAAAGAACCTCCGTCAAAATCATGTGAGGCAAAGACTCCCTCCGAAATGATACGGTCCCACAACCAACCACCTTGACCTCCCGGTCATCTCCAAGCACTACCTCTACATCTCCACACTGAGTAAGATCTATCAAGTGCTCACAAACTGTTGTCATATGGCAAGAGGCACCACTGTCAATATACCAAATATCTAGAGTGGTGGTCCTCGAGGAAAGACACACAATCAAGGAAAATCCCTTGTCAAAATTGGTGGAAATCTCTTCCACCTCTGCTGAAGCTGTTGTTTGTTTCGACCTTGGCATCTCACCAAAGTTCCCTTCTCTTGGCATCACACCAAAGATCCTCTCCTTGGTCTCTCACCAAGTGACTTCCTCTTGAAGTGATTATTGTCCCTACTTTCTGTCTGCTGAAATTTCTGCCTCTCTTCAACTCAGCTCTAATACCATGCTAAAATTTCAAAACCCAACTCAGTTTCAGTCTCACTGAATTTTCAGCCAAATTTAAATGCCAAACTCAGTTTCAGCACTATTTCAGCATATGTCACAGCGGTGTTTCAGCATATGTCACAGTGGTGTTTCAGCATATGTTACAGCATTGTGTTTCAGCATATGTTACAGCACTGTGTTTCAGCATCTATCTCAGCACTGTGTTTCAGCATCTGCTACAGCACTGTGTTTCAGCATCTATCTCAGCACTATGTTTCAGCATCTGCTACAACATTGTGTTTCAGCATCTATCTCAGCACTGTGTTTCAGCATCTACTCACAACGGTGTTTCAGCATATGACTCAGCACTGTGTTTCAGCATATACTACAGCCTTGTGTTTCAGCATATACTTAGTGTTTTTTCAGCATATAAAAACTTAACAGAAATAAATTTCAGAACTGAAACATGATGATTCTGAACATCGTTTTCAACACAGAAATAAAATATCAGCAATATGAAAAACTCAGAAAATATAGACACAAAGATTTTTGGTCTAACTTCGACCCTGGAAAAACCCACAAGGGGAAAACCAGTTAGAGAGGTCTTTGTATTATTTATGAGCTTCTGAGAAATTCTTTTACAACATATTCATCTTCAGATATTTACACAAACTTATCTGGACATTCCTGTAGCTTTGCTCCTCAATTTCTGAACCAGAAATTCATACAACTGTACGACAATTAATGTTGTACAGACTGTCATGAAATTTGTGCCAAAACTCTACTAAGATTGTACAGACTGTACGGAAATACACTCAGAAATATATTACAGCAGTTACCTCAATTTTTGTGCCAACAAATGTTGTATGGGAGCCTTGGAATGCATGCCAATACTCTCAGAAATTGCAGCTGCTGTCCTCCTCAATTTCTGTGCACATTACATGCTGTATGACCTCCACAAATCCGTACGGTACGGCCTGTTCTTCCTTGCTGTCTAAAATCCATACTTCTCTTTGCTTTGGGATGCATTCTCTCCTTTACAAAATGTTGTCTCTTTTCTCAGCTCGACCTCTCTCTTGCTCTCTCTTGTTCTCTCAACAAGAATGCTGCAACTTTCTTATTCTTGGCATCTCACCAAGAACCTCTTGACATCTCATGGAGAGTCTCTTGCTCTCTCAACAAGACCGTTGCTGCTTCTTCTTCTCTTTCTCTTGGCATCTCACCAAGAGCCTCTTAGCCTCTCACCAAGATTTCTTCAACTTCTTACCCAAGAATGGGTACGCCCACTTGCCTTAATCAACCTCATGAGGGAAGGTGAGGAGTTTTCTAATCTAACGGTTGAGATTAGATCAGATGGGTGGCTGAGATTTGGTGTCTCTTCACTCACCCTCACTTTAATCATAAAGTTATCTTTTAATTTGCATCTCATAAATTAATTTGACTAAGACCCACATTCGGCAATTTCTCCCCTTAGGCGCCTAGGGAAGAGAAACACTTGCCTTGGTACATTATTTTAATTAAAATTTTAACAGTGCATGCAATGTTCGCAATGCCTCTGCATGTTGACTCCGCTCCATTATCCTCCACCTCTCGAGTGCTCTGTCTGATCATCATCATGACTCTTCAGCTTCTCTGGTGGTTTGCCCCGTGTGTCCAACATCACTGTATGTTATACTGAGATTCCTCAGCCTCTCTGGCAGTTTGAGACTCTTCGTCTTCTCTGTGACAGTTGAACTCATCTTCTCTGTTTCAGTTACAGGCCTCAATTCTCATCAGTTATCAATCACCTCCACAAACATCTTCATTCCTCTCATAGACTCTTCACCTCCTCTGTTAGTCATTCTGAAGTGTATTTGCATCCTCTGGTAGAAACCATCAATGGTTTCTAGAAGTTTCACTGTGTCGTGCACCAGTAGCCCTCAGATCTCCTTTAGGTTAATCTACGTCATTGGATGAGCTTTATTAATCTTGCCTTTAAATCAGGTTTTGTCATTTTGGCATTCCTATTGCATTGTGTTCTTGCCTCTCCAAGTCACAATTCGCGAAACTCTGATATGGAGTTTGATCAATGATCCAGATTTGATCTCTATTCAAAGGCTGCAATTAAATCACGATTTCGCATATCATGATATCGGGATTCCTGATGTCAATAATATTTGACATGTCCAAATCTCGATCCCCGATGCCCCTCTATTGACTGGAATCAATGGTCCAGATCAAATCTTGATCTGATGGCTCAAATTACATCGTGATTTCACATATCGTGAAATCGGGATTCCTGTGGTGAATGTTCTTTGACAACTTCAACACTCGATCCTCGATACTCTGACATGGTGTCCATCTGCTGATGTCACACGTGGATTGACACATGTTGAATACTGCCATGTGTCACTCTGATTCGTGACTTACATGTACCTGAAATGTTGAATCAGTCTGACACTTGTCAATACCTGGTTGTGCCACATGTTCCTAGCTGATGTGGTCTACTGACGTGAGTCGCGTCGATGATCTAGATCACATCTTGATCTGGCGGTTCAGATTACGCCAGGAGTTTGCATATCGAGAAATCGATATTCCTGTTGCATTGTTTCTTTGACATTTCCATCACACGATCCTCGAAACTCTGACAGGGAGTCGGATCAATGGTTCAGATGTGATCTTGAATTGACAGCTCAGATTATGCCTCTAACTTCAATTAGCCCTCCGGATAAGCTCGTGGTCCATGTGACCTCCCCCTATATGACTGCAGCCAAACCTCCTCATTGGGGTTTCGGACTTTCCAATGTCAAAACATGTATGTCCTCAGGATTTGCGATCCCTTGAATCCTAACACGCTCTTTATGCACTAGCTCTCCTGGCTAGGCTCCTGGCCCATATGACCATTATCCCCATGACCACAGTCCTACCACTCGTTGGGGTTTCGAGCTTTTCAATACCGCAATGCATTGGCTCACGAGATTATCGATATGTGAAATCCTGATGAGTCAACCCTCCTTTCAGGATTTCACCTTGGCTTTTCCCGATGGTAAACCTCGTGCAACTCCTGTCCGATCTGACAGCTGACAGGATTTCTGAATGAGATCCAATGGTTCTCAATCTCTCCCTTCTGTAGGCTTCTCTTAAGATCCTCATAGATGTAGAAACCAATGGTCCAGATCTTCTTCTTCAGTCGATCTGACGGCGGCTGTGCTCCCTCCTGAGCTTTGCACACTTTCCTCCCAACCTTGGGAGAATTACAAGTTCTCAAAGGCCTCAACCTTTGTTTTCCTTCTCCTCTGCGAACTCCTGTATCTTGAGCTTTGTTGCGCGTGTTCTCCTCGACGTTGTTCCTCCTGAGCTTTCACTTCTGAATCCTATTTTTCCATCGATGCACACTCTAATCCTGCCATCTTCCCTTTTGTACTTGCCATCAATGACAAGCATACTCTACCTGTTAAACATTTTCCAACAATATCCCCCTTTGGCATTGATGGCAACTAAGGCACCTGAATTCTTTTCTCCCCCTCTGACAACAATGTCAAAGAAGGGACATGCTCCCCCTGAGCTATTACAGTAATTTTAGGAGGCATTAGATATTCAAACAATACAAATATCCCCCTAACAAAATGGACTCTTTTAGGTGTGAAACAAAATGACACCCAGCTTCTGTCTAAGATATTCAAATGGTGTCTTGGATAGGGGCTTAGTAAAGATGTTTGCAATTTGTTCTGTAGTGGGAATGTAATGAACTTGAACAATCTGATTGGTGACCTACTCTCTCAGAAAATGATATTTTATGGGAATATGTTTTGTCTTGGAGTGGAAGATAGGATTTTTAGACACATTGATGGCACTAGTGTTATCACAATGAATTGGGATCGGTGCAGTGTATTTTACCTCTAAGTCTACAAGTGTCTAAATCATCCATAATACCTATGTGCAACAGGTAGCAGCAACAATGTACTCTGCCTCTATGGTTGATAAAGAAATAGAAACTTGATTTTTACTAAGCCATGCTACTAAGGAGTTACCCAAGAAGAATGCTCCTCCACTGGTACTTTTTCTCTCATCAACACAATTTTCCCAATCTGCGTCTGAATAAGCAGTCAACTGAAGACTTTGATTTTTGGGATACCACAGACCATAAGTCATTGTTTCTTTTAAGTACCTGAATATCCTTTTGACAGCTTGCAAATGACTCTGTTTAGGTGCAACCTAATATCTTCCTACCATTCCTACAACATGCATTATGTCTGGGCGAGAAGTTGTGATGTACAGCAGGCTTCCTATCATTAATCGATATGAGATTTGATCAACATCAGGTGAATCATCATCCTTGCTTAATTTACATCCAGTTACCATAGGTGTACCCACAGGTTTAGAATCTTCCATTTGAAACCTTTTCAACATTTCTCTTAAATATTTTCCTTGAGAAATGAAGATCCCTTCGGGCCTCTGAGTGATTTGTAGACCAAGGAAAAATGACAGCTCTCCTATCATAGACATTTCAAATTCAGACTCCATGGTAGAAGGAAACCATTGTACCAGTGAATCCTTATTACATCCAAAGATGATGTCATCTACATAGACCAGTACGATGAGAAAATCATTATCCTCTGTCTTAATATACAGATTGTTGTCAGTTGTTCCTCTCTTGAACCCTTTGTATTTGAGATACGTATCTAGTCTGTGATACCAGGCTTGAGGGCTTGTTTTAAACCATATAAAGCTCTCTTCAACTTGCATACTAAGTCAGGGTTATAGACTTCTTCACTTAAATCTCCATTGAGAAAGGCTGACTTGACATCCACTTGGTAGAATTTAAACCTTTTATGACAAGCATAGGCAAGAAACATTCTGACAGATTTTAATCTTGCTACGGGCGCAAATGTTTCATCAAAATCCAGTCCTTCTATCTGAGCATAGCCTTTACAGACTAACCTTGCTTTGTTCCTGATAACTTGTCCTTGCTCATTCAAATTATTCTTAAAGATCCATTTGGAGCCAATGACGTTTTTACCTTCGGGTATTTGAACCATCTCCCATGTATTGTTTTTCTCAATCTGATCATGTTCTTAATTCATTGCTTTAACCCAGTGATCATCTGTGTTGGCTTCATTAAAATTCTTGGGTTCTAGCATGGATATGAGAGCTATATGAGATTGTTCGGTGGTTTTGATTAGCTTTCTCATGGTTTGTACCCCTTTGTCTTTTTCTCCAATTATCTGACTTGCAGGATGATTCTTTTGAATGATTCTGGAGGAGGAATTTGTAGTTGACTGCTGATTTGAGTCTGTCTAAGTGTCTGAGTCTTCATCTGATTCAGAGTCTTCATTTTCTGATTCTTGGACCTTTTCATCTTCAGCTTTAGTTGTGTCTTCTGTAGAAGTCTCATTACCGTACACCTCTCTTGCTGGGATTCCTTCATCAATTTTTACATCAATCCTTTCAACCATTTTATGCAACCTCTTATTATAGCATCTATATCCTTTACTGTTTGTAGCATGCCCTAAGAAAATACCTTCATCCACCCTGTCATCATATTTTCCAAGGTTTTCATCATTATTCTTTATGTAGCATTTACTCCCAAAGACTCTGAAGTGTTGGATTGAGGCAGGTCTTCCAAACCATAATTCATAAGGTGTTTTGTCACGTTGTGGTTTGAGGTGAGCTTTGTTAAGCACATGGACTGCTGTGTGTATTGCTTCTACCCAGTAGGTTTGACCAATGTTCTTCTCATTCATCATTGACCTGGCCATTTCCTGCACTGTTCTGTTTTTCCTCTCAACTACTCCATTTTGTTGTGGAGTTCTTGGTATTGTGTATTTTCTCTTGATCCCATGCTCATCGCAGAATTCCTTGAAGTCTCTTGACATAAACTCTCCTCCCCGGTCTGATCTTACTTCCTTTAACCTCTTCCCTATTTGAGTCTCAGTTAGAGCCTTAAATATATTAAACTTCTCAAATGCTTCAGTTGTTCAAACTGTATTCTATAGGTTTGAAGCTTTGCATCCTTTACCTTCTCATTACCCTCATAACTGTTAATGAGTTTTTCCCACATTTCTTTGGCAGTTCCTAGGTGCATAACTTTTACGAATTCTACTTCTGCAAGCCCACTCAATATAGTATTCATAGCCTTAGCATTGAAGATAAATTCTAGTTTTTCATCCTTATTAGCTAGCACAAATGGCTTTACATAACCAGTATCTACCACATCCCAAACATCTGCACCTAAATCCATTATGTAGGTTCTCATTCTAACTTTCCAAAAGGAAAAGTTTGTTCCATTGAACAGAGGGGCCTTATTGGTTGAATTTCCTTCATGGCTTGACATGTTTGACATGTTTAAGCTCTAGTATCTACCCTTAGATAAAAGGGGCCAGCTCTGACACCAATTGTTGGACAATCGAGAGGGGGGGTGAATCAGTTGTTACTGTGCTTAAACAATTATGCTTCTTCTAAACTCTTTGCAGAAATACTGAATGATGATCACATTAATGCAGGGAAATAAACAATGGCACATTCTACATCAGTAACATATAAGAGAAACACAGAGACAAATATTTCCTGAGGAAACCCGTGCAGGGTAAAAACCTCTTTTTATTTATATGATAAATAATAGTTACATTCCTTACAGTATCATACATATGAGCACCAACTCATAATGAGGCTACAACCTCAGTTTTGAAAGTTGCAACTTGCTGAGAGCACCAACTCTTTGTCTTCTCTAGCACCCACTAGAAGGAAGCACCAACTCCCTAGTTTCTCTAGAACCAACTAGAAGGAAGCACCAACTCCCTGGTTTTTCTAGCACCAACTAGAAGGAAGCACCAACTCCCTGGTTTCTCTAGCACCAACTAGAAGGAAGCACAAACTCCCTGTGTTCAAGCACCCACTTGAACATTTGAGGACACCAGTCCTCCCTAGCTCCACCCAACCACCCTGAAATATAAATCTTTGCTATTGAAACTTATTACACTGATATGATGTCCAACAATGGATTACTAGACTCTTCACTGTTCTGCTTCACTTTGTTGCTCTGTCTACCTCATTGCCTTTCTGCACACAACACTTCCACTGTCTGTTCTTCTTCTTTTTATGCTCTGTGCGCCATGTCCATTCACTGCACATTTCCTCTTCTGTGTTATTCAGGTGCTTCACTCTCCTCCTTCTTCACACATGAATCACCTTCACCAACAACAACCACAACAAACTCCAACAACAACTGCAAAAACGCCATCTCTTCTTTGTACCATGTATTTATAGCTTATGTGCACCTTGTGCATGCAATGTTCACAATGCCTCTGCATGCTGACTCCGTGTTGTTATCCTCCACCTCTTGAGTGCTCTATCTAATCATCATCATGACTCTTCAGCTTCTCTGGTGGTTCACCCCATGTGTCCATCATCACTGTATGTTATACTGAGATTCCTCAGCCTCTCTAGAAGTTTGAGACTCTTCGTCTTCTCTGTGACAGTCGAACTCACCTTCTCTATTTCAGTTACAGGCGTCAATGATCATCAGCTGTCAATCGCCTCCACGAACATCTTCATTCCTCTCAGAGACTCTTCACCTCCTCTATCATTCATCCCAAAGTGTCTTCGCATCCTCTGGTAGAAACCATCAATGGCTTCTAGCAGTTTCACTGTGTCGTGCACCAGTAGCCCTTAGATATCCTTCAAGTTAATCTACGTCATTGGATGAGATTTATTAATCTTGCCTTTAAATTGGGTTTCGGCATTTCATCATTCTTGTTGCATTGTGTTCTTACCTCTCTAAGTCGCAATTCGCGAAACTCCGATATGGAGTTTGATCAATGATCCAGATCTGATCTCTATTCAATGGCTGCGATTAAATCGCGATTTCTCATATCGCGATATCGAGATTCCTAATGTTAGTAATCTTTGACATGTCCAACTCTTGATCCCCGATGCCTCTCTATTGACTGGAATCAACGGTCCAGATCAAAGCTTGATATGACGGCTCAGATTACATCGTGATTTCACATATCGTGAAATCAGGATTCCTGTGGTGAATGTTCTTTGACAACTTCAACACTCGATCCTCAAGACTCCGACGTGGTGTCCATCTGCTGACATCACACGTGGATTGACACGTGTTGAATACTGCCACGTGTCACTCTGATTTGTTACTTACATGTACCTGAAATGTTGAATCAGTCTGACACTTGTCAATACCTGGTTGTGCCACGTGTTCCTAGATGACGTGGTCTGCTGATGTGAGTCACGTCGACAGTCTAGATCACATCTTGATCTGACGGTTCAGATTACGCCGGGATTTTGCATATCGAGAAATCGAGATTCCTGTTGCATTGTTTCTTTGACATTTCCATCACACGATCCTCGAAACTCCGACAGGGAGTCAGATCAATGGTTCAGATGTGATCTTAAATTGATGGCTCAGATTATGCCTCTAAATTCAATTAGCCCTTCGGCTAAGCTCGTGGTCCACGTGACCTCCCCCTATATGACCGTAGCCAAACCTCCTCATCGGGGTTTCGGACTTTCCAATGTCAAAACATGTATGTCCTCAAGATTCACGATCCCTCGAATCCCGACGCGCTCTTTACGCACTAGCTCTCCTGGCTAGGCTCCTAGCCCATATGATCGTTATCCTCTTGACTGCAGTCTTACCACTCGTCGGGGTTTTGAGCTTTTCAATGCTGCAATGCATTGGCCCACGGGATTCTCGATATGTGAAACCCCGATGAGTCAACCCTCCTTTCAGGATTTCACCTTGGCTTTTCCCGATGGTAAACCTTGTGCAGCTCCTGCCCGATCTGACGGATAACGGGATTTCTGAATGAGATCCAACGGTTCTCTATCTCTCCCTTCTGTAGGCTTCTCTTAAGCTCCTCCTGGACGTAGAAACCAATGGTCCAGATATTCTTCTTCAGCCGATCTGATGGCAGCTGTGCTCCCTCCTAAGATTTTCACACTTTCCTCCCAACCTTGGGAGAATTACAAGTTCTCAAAGGCCTTGACCTTTGTCTTCCTTCTCCTCTGCAAACTCCTGTATCTTGAGCTTTGCTGCGTGCATTCTCCTCGACACTGTTCCTCCTGAGATTTCACTTCCGAATCCTGTTTTTCCATCGATGCACACTCTGATCCTACCATCTTCACTGTTGTACTTGCCATCAATGAAAAGCATACGCTACCTGTTAAACATTTGCCAACAGAACCTCTATTAGAAAAGGAAAATAAACGACTTTATGAAGGATCAAGAGCAAATCTTCTCTCCGCTACATTGTTGTTGGTGAACTTAAAGGTTATGAATAATTTTTTGAACACTTGTATGACACATATACTAAGGTATGTAATAGGTTTCATCTCATACTGTACATAAATGTTGATTTTTTTATATTTTTTTTTAGTGTTAATTAATGTGTAAAATAAGAATGCATTTTTTATGACTAATATTCTTACATTAACTAGTTATTTGTTATGTTGTAGATTGTTAGGTGAATTTTTGTTACCATCGTCAAATATTTTACTTCACACATATTGAGGTTTGCATGCCATTATGAAAGACATTGGAATTGATTATCAAACTATAGATGCATGTCCTAATGACCATATTATATATTATGGGCAACATGCTTCGAAAACTGAATGTCCGCAATGTCTTATCAGTAGATATTGAACCGATCAAGTAACAAAAGGGGTGCCTCGAAAGGTTCTTCATCATATTCCCATAATTCCACGTTTGCATGAATATTAATAGGACGTTGGTTTTGATTATTTTATATTTTATACATTGGGTTTTAGGGATCAATTGAGAGTGATGTGAGGGGGATTGGAGGGGCCATGTGAGCTTCCACCTCACGTGGTTGGCCTTGTTCAGTAGAGGATAAATTATTCTTGAAACCAAGAGAAGCTCTTTCATTTTTATACCATCATGATCGTATAAGATTTCATCAATATTGTTACCTATTTGATTCTTCTTATAATTATGATTCGTTACATAGTCGTTGAAAAAAGACAAAAGACTTATGTAGAAGATATTAATTTGGTCTTTGTGTGGGACATTTTATGCCATTCGTATGTTTTGTACAAAAATAAAGAGGAACAAGGAATGATGAACAAGGAACTAAAATTGCACGAGGACTAGACATTAATGTATATACAATGTATCTATGTCATAGTTGTGATGAAAAATCCCTCTTTTTTGTTGATTTCTTAATCAACACTATAAAAATATTAGAGGTGAGCAACAATGACATGTGAATGAGGCCAACGTTGAAATGTTTTCAAACTGTATCTATATGCATTGAAATTTGACATGGATAGACTATTCACATGCCTTAATGATATGGGAGGGTTTCTAGACTCAAATTTCGCTCACACACACTCTTTCTTCCATCATCATATCATCATGTAAACCATAAACCCTATTTTGCATATGTTCTAGTAGATATGTTAATGATTCCAAATTTCATATTTGTATTTGAATGAAGGTCCAGCTATCTTGGAAAGTATCAAATTTTAATTTCAATTTGATAAACCAAATATGAAATGAATCCAAGCATCATTTGATATCGTCGCAAGAGAGACAAATGCAAATAATCTTGTGACGAATTAGCTATACTATCGACAAAAAAGGTTCATCGATAGTATAGCTAATTCATCGCAAGAATATTGTGTCTAATTTGAATGGTGTTACATGGTTTGCAAGGAGTGTAGGGCTTATATTATGGTGAAATGTAGAGTAGTCTATAAGAACATTAATCTCTATTCCAAACCTCAAAATGGATAGTACCATATATATCTTGTTCGTAAGACAAATATTCTTTGTATGTTTCCTTTGTGGTGGCTCAAGCCCTCAGTACACGTGATGCATGACAATGAAATGTAAAAATTTGACTATTGAATGATATTTTTATGTCACCCATGGTTAAGGGAAGAGCTTAAAGTTCTTAGGTTCTATTTGAATCTTCTTGGAATTGAGATTCATTACATAGTCCTTGAAAAAAGACAAAAGACTTATGTAGTATATATTAATTTGGTCTTTGTGTGATACATTTTATGCCATTAGTATGTTTTGTACAGAAATAATGGATCTTGGGGACTACACCATGGTCAAGGAACAAGGAACAAGGAACAAGGAATGGAAATTGTACTAATACTAGATACTGACAACAATGACCTATGAATGGGGCCAATGTTGAAATTTTTTCAAATAGTTTCTGTATGCAATGAAATTTGACATGGATAGACTATTCACATGCCATAATGATATGGGAGGGTTTTTGGACTCAAATTTCAATCACACACCCGCTTTCTTCCATCATCAATTCATCATGTAAACCATAAACTCTAATTTTCTTTCAAAGTACACAATTTGGTTGACACAAGTTTTAAGTTTGCTTTGGTATTTCTTAATTTTTCTTTCAGGTTCTACATTAATGTATATGCAATATATATGTTTCATAGTTGTGATGAAAACCCCCTCTTTTTTATTGATTTCATAATCAACACAATAAAAATACTAGAGGCGGGCAACAATGAAATGTGAATGGGGCCAACGTTGAAATTTTTTCAAACTACTTCCGTATGCATTGAAATTTGACATGGATAGACTATTCACATGACTTACGATATGGGAGGGTTTCTAGAATATTCTCGTCAAAATTCAAAGGCATAAATAAGGACATCACGATGAGGGAATGGTTGGATCGTGGACCAGCTATGCGCATGAGGTTACAATGTGGACAAACCTAATCCACTTAGGGTTAGGGTTTTTGTCTTTTATGTAAAGGGTTTTTACCCATTTTTGTAGTATAAATAGATGTTAAGATGTATGAGGATATCAGATCATTAACAGATAGATCCTAGTGAGAGTATTCATGAGTAGCTTTTGAGTTAGTTTTGGAGACAGATGATTATCCATAAAATCCCCCTATAGGTTTTTAGCCAAAAGTCATATATTGAATCCTAAATTAACAAGATCCATGTAGTGTCTATGTCCCTATAGCAGTGTAATAGAAAAAATATATAACACAATAAGAAAGTGATTAGTATATTCTAATTGCAATCGGTGTGTTTGTGATGAAAGCATTACAATCGGTGGGTTTGTGCTTGAAATTTGTTATCAAAAATATGCATAGAAAACATTGTCCATAAACTAAATTTAATATTGCTGAAATGTCCAATATGTTTTTTTTTAAGGTGAGATTGTCCATGGGAAATTGTAGTAATTTTTTTCATATGTATCATTTTATGACAAAGTAAAATATTGTATCATTTAAACAAACTATGGTTTATGAATAAAAATCCAAAAATATAGTATTTTCTTACCAAAACAAATGGTATGGCAGCATAGCATAAAGACATTTAACAAGTAACCCACTTTAGATAATATTGTAACATTTTCCAAACTAGCTTAAAATATGTATCAAATAGCAACAAAGAGAAGATTATCAACTAAAAGTCGTTTTACAAATTTCTGTATTGTAACATCAAAAGTCTACATTCTCATCTATCTTGAAATCCAAAAATGTTCCGAAGCATGCCCTCAATAATCATTTTGACATTTACAAAATGATCTTATCCAACTTCATATTGAACAACTACACAAACATGCAATCAAGATAGGACAATAAGCTTTCTAAGAATATTATTTCACCAAGACACAAGTATTTATAGATAGAAGGATACTCATACTTTGAATAAAGACCAAAGCTAGCATTCATATTATCAGTATTCACCTTAAATTGTTTTTATTCAGATTTTTACATTAAGCGATAAGCTAAAGAAGAATCCATGCGATGGCGTAGTGAAAATGATGAGTAGAATACAAGATCAAAATAATTGCACCATGTAATATTATGAATATAATTTAATTCATCAATGAGAAAGATTAGTTGTTCTAGTATTTTTTTTGTACATGATGCAATATGCAGATTCTCTACACTGAATTACATCACCTAATTTTAGTGAATTCTTAGTTCTACAACATGCAATATCATAAAGTGTAAGAATAAATCCTAATTTAGAAACAACAAAATGCAATTAGTGAAATTACTTGTCCCAATACATATAATGTTTGCAAAGAATAGTATAACAAACAATATCAATAATAAAAAGTAATCAAGGTTTTATCAATCTATATAAAAGCTAGGGGACTAAAGATACCTTCACAAACTTAACTTGTAAGCTCAGGCACTTGAGGTCTACCTAAAATAATCAAATCAAAATCCAGTATAGTTTTGAAACTACCTACTATTGGTATTCGAACAACTACTGTCAAAATGTTAGGAATCGAAAAATGACATATATATGTTGATAGTAAATCACTCAACCCACTTTTGGTAACCTTAACACATAGAACTCTTATGTGTCAACATTTCATAAGAGAAAATATAACCAAGTTTTCACTGATCGTCTAGGCCAACTTTAAACACTGATATTTCCCCTTGATTAATCCTTAGTAGAGTAGTCCAATAATAAAAATTTGCAACTATTGTACAACTGGGGGAAAAATGGTATGCTTCATAGTGTCCTCTTTGTAGAAAAACACACATAAGGGACAGGTGAATTTTTACACTAAGAAAATAAATGTGCATTGTATAGCCTATTATGGATGCAATGTATCATGTGCACTATATAAGTG
>CBVK0100069511.1:0-14852 GCA_900067695.1 Picea abies
TTCTGTCAAGAATCTCCCATTCTTCGTCCTTCATGGCCGTCGACTTCTTTGCTACTCCACTCAATGGTAGGAATAGATCCTTCTGGTATAAATAGTCTTCCGTCTGCATCTTCCATAACTGGTAGTTTTGGCCGTTAAATTTCTCAACCCTAAACTTTTCATCTTCCAACATTGCTCCCACTCGAACTAGGAACCCTCTTTTCCTGCGAGTTACCTTACACTTTGATACCAGTTGTTAGAAAAACAGGAGCGCGGAGCAATAAAATAAAACAAATGTAGAAACAAAACACAGAAGACACACAATACATGAGAGAGACACAGATTTACATGGTTCACCCAGTATGGGCTACGTCCACCAGAGAAATTGTCAGGTCCTTCCTTTATTATTATCCAGCAAATGAAGGGATACAACCTACAGCAAAACCCTATGTAACTTCCTCTTCTTTCTCTCACAATCTCCTCTCTCAGAATACAATATTCACCATCATCCATAGCCACAATACATTTCCCTCGAAAAAGAGGGTTGCTTTCTAGGGAAAAAAACCCTAACATAATCTCTACCGTTAGATCTGTGACCTTATAATGAACGGTCTAGATTTACAATGAAATTACAATATACTTTTACAAGGCAATTTTTGCATCGGGGGCTTCACCCCCAAACCCCCATCGGGGGACGCTGCCCCCGAATCCCAGAGGGGGTACTCCCCCTCTGCACTACCCTGCGTGGAAGAGTGTACATACTTCTGGGGTGGAAATACTTCATGGGGTATAAACACAGTTGAAAGCAAGGACCTCTGAATCAGGAAGATAATCAAGCTCCACAACCAACACATCAGAGTAATCAACCTTGCTTTGTTGGTCTTGGTGTAGTGGTTGCATGTATTACGGGGATCACTTGGAAGCAACCCCTCTCTATGAGGAATCTCTCAAAGTGGTTTCAGTCTTAGTTACCCTACCCTTGTGTGTAAACCATAATTTTGACTGTCCCCCTCTTGTTTGGTATAGTAGGTGGTACCATAGAGTCCATAATATTTTAGACTTCCTACCCAAGGTGACAACACAGGGAAGGTGGTGTTGTACCTGAGATCGACATTGGCTAGGCTCACTTGAACTCCTTGGAGGTTTTCCCACTGCTCGGTGAGGTAACTTTCACCAGGGCATAAGTTCATTAAGTAGGTTGTCAACGTAATTTTTCCACCCGTCGAAACTCATCTCCTTCGCACATCGATCCTGCGATGTTGGATTCCATCACCAACTAACACTTCTTTGTGAGAAGGTTTGTTTGCATGCTTGACTCCTAGATTGATTAGCGTATGTTGTTTGTTCTCCTTAGTAGGAATTAGGATTGAGTCTGTGTCTAATGGCATCAGTTCTGGGGTCTTCCAACCAACATCATGTCCCATTACTGCCACTTGTTGGCATGTGTCATTTGACTCCAAACACGCCCCTATAATTCCTAGATAGTATACCAATAGTAATAGAGCATAATATAGGTGTGAAAGAGTAAAATTATAGCCGTAATCATTATGAGGTTACTGTGATACTAACATGATATTTGTAATGAAGTAGAACCATTTTACTAAGTAGTGTTACAACTTGATAGAATAGAGCTAGTAATTTAATCATTGATAGAATACGAGTAGTGTTATAGCTTGATAGAATCTGAGTCCTAGTGTTTCTCATTGGGTAATACCATTGATTACAATAGGGTTAACCATAGGTTTCCATACTAGTAAAACCATTGATTATGATAGGGATAATTAGGGTAATGTCATATGTTCAAAGAAAGGTAATCCTATGGGTTAATTTGGGTAATCCATGCAGAAACAAGTGGAAGACTATATTGTTAATTTATTGAGCTTGATTTAAACTATAGATTATTTCTTTAATTTCTTCAACACTTCAATTTCAGCTTAATAAATTTCAATAATGTAGAATAAAAAATTGAATAACTATAACCACATGGATCCACAAGAATGCACATTAACAACACGTATACCCTGGGGAAACCCTATACAAGGAGAAAAACCCCACCAAAAAATCTTCCTTTATTACAAATAGAATGTAATATCGTGTACAGAGAACCACCATGATTTTTTCTCTTGAATGAGCTGGCCAAGTAAGACTTAGACCTGACTGTATGACCTACAAACACTGACAAACTTTGTTGTCCTTTTCTGTTGTTATAAACCAACATTGCTAGCAAAATTCTTTTGTTGTATTTAGACTCCTTCATTGCCTTTTCCCTTTCTCTCTTATGTTGCATAACAACTGTGTGAAGAATGAGGGTAAAATTTTGTATATAATAGGTGTAGGAAGGAGTGAGGATTTAACTCGAATTAGGGAGAGAATGCATGCCATTACAACTTGCCTTTTGGATTTGACTTCCAAACTCAACTGGACTTGTAAATAAACTTTGGATTTCATGGAACTCGTCCTTGAGACTTGATGTTGCATGGCATGCCAACTCAACATGCAACTCGACATGCAACTAGATATGCAACTCGACATGAAAATAGACATGCATGCAATGCAACTCAACATGCAACATGCAACATGACTTGTCAACTTGGATTTGACCACTCAAACTAGACAAGCAATTTGACTTTTACAACTTGAGTTTGACAACTCAAACTAGACATGCAACTTGACCTTTTACAACTTGAGTTTGCCACTCAAGCTAGACATTCAACTCGACTTTTATACATGGAAATTCGAATTTATTTTCATGGTGGATGATGTTATGCATGCCAATACATAGTAGATCAATACATTTATATTATTTTCATAAGGAAGATTGTTTGTTTCTAGCTCATACAAATTTTATGTTCAACCTAACTTTTGCTACATGCCCTGACTTTTTCTCATGGCTCATAGGGATTGACTAGTCTCACAAAGGTTGTAAGTTCCCATTGACTTTTGCACTAGTATGTCTATGCTCACAGAGGTTGTACATTCTCCCTGACTTTTGCATTAGACTTACATATCGATTTTTGTCTTAGAATTACAAGGTTTCTTCCTTTACCTTGGATAGACTCACAAGATCATATAGCATCTCATTCATATTGAATCTTGGTTTGACTCACATAGGTTGTATGTTCCCCCTGGCTTTTTTCAATACCTCACAGGACTGGTTGATTCTCCAAATCTCCCTCACTAGCCTCAGGGTGGCCCACATAGCCCCTCATTGGAGAATGACTGTCGATGCTGCCAAATTTAACACATATTAGGACATGTTTACATTGTAGTCAAAGAAAACTTACAAACAAAGAGCTTGGGTTGTAACAACCATTGCCAATTCCCTTCATAGATTTTTTTAGTGGTTATGCTACCACCCAATGCAAACATCATCGAATATTTGAAGTACTATACAAATTCTTGAAGAAGATAGTATTCGTAACTTGCCACAACACTATTGGTGCCTCTAAAGTTGTCAAACTCTTATTTTAACCTATATGGAATAATTTTAGCTTACCTTTGGCCATCATTTATGATCGCAACTCTCAATTTCTCAATCACTTTTTGAAATCATTATGGAACCTATAGGTTGTCAATTACTCGTTTCTACATTTTTTCAATCCCAATCAAATGGTCAAATTGAAGTAGTTAGTTGAAACTTGGTTCATGCTTACTACATATATCATTAACAAATCATGAGGTATAGGCATGAGGTCTAGGAAGTTTTCAGCGCATGGGGTCTAGACATTTTCTTAATCCCTCTACTATATGAAGAAAGAGAAGTGATGATATAGGACAACCCTCACTTAGCACTCTTGTTGGTTGGAAAAAATGGGCACATGAATCTCTAGTAAGACAAACTAAAAGATACGGGAACATAAATCTCTGTTAAGACTGATCTATCTTCTGCAATGCTAATTTTATTAAACTCATAAAAACGTTACAGGCATAAAAGTGTCACTTCCCTCACACTCAAACCCCTTTTTCCTCTTTTTCATTACAATATATAGAGCTACATATCATAAAAACTTAAAGGAGTCGAATTCATGAAGGTTTTCTATCTTTAGAACAAGTTACAATTGAACCAAAACAAACTGCTACCAAACTGCTTCAAACTAGGAAATAGTTTTTGACTAACTAAATATAGAGATATTATGACTTAAATACATCAATTAAATGACAAAAATTAGGTCCTTTGAATCTCCATGTTCATTTAAGACATGTACTCCAGATGGAAGTTGATTGGATGTTGATCTAGAGGACTGGTGTACTTTCCCAGCATGGAGAGACTGCTCGTTGAGAAACTGTAGTTTCAACACTTTTCCAGGCCCCTAGAACCTTACTAGAAAGTCTAGATTCCTCCATAACCATTAATAGATCCTTCCCCAACAAATTAAAAAATCTTTTAATAAATTCAATAGCCATTGATATGAGCATGTGTTCTTTTCTTTCTAGATTCCTTTTGATTCTTTTTAGATTTTCACAAAACAAGAGTAACTTTGCAAAAACACCAAATGCCTAGCACAACGTTTTCATTCATTTCAAACTAGGTATTTGAACTCAAGTTCTTTCAAACAATGTGAATTGAGCTTAAAAGGACATGTGGTTTTTGGAGTAATATCCCCCACTTGTAGGAAAATAGGGACATGGTCAAAGGGACCTGCTTATCCTATCCATGTACTAGTTGTTCAACCACAAGGAATTTATTGATTCTCTTGGGGATAACCTTTGCACCCAACATATTGTTTCTCTAGGTGGGTTTCAAAATCAAGGGATCTATATCACATAGACCCTCATCATCAATATTTTGTAGGAGGTATTTGGCCATGGGATCCATCCTTCTATCTCCCCCCCACATATACCTAGAATCAAGGTGATATTTAAATCACCTTCCATGATTAAATTATCCTTTCTCAAATCCATGTTCCCAAAAAAGGAATCCCAAAAACCTTCCCTACACTAAAAAGGTCCATAGACATTAATAAAATTGAAAATTGAATCCAAACACGGGGAGAACAACTCGAGACTAGTGGTATTTGATAAAAAGGAGACACTCCTAAATCGAAGGGACTTATGTCATCCTACCAACAACCCCCTAGATTTCCCCTCTACATTGAGAGCTTCAAAACTCCATTCATGAAGAGTAAACACTAGCAATTATTTTACCCTAACAACCACCATAATTTTTTTCTGAATCAAAATAATCTCTATTATATTTGATGCTACAATTTGGTTTACATAGTTTCTTTTATAGACACCTCCTAAGCCTCTTATGTTAGAAGAGAGAAAAATCATTTTGTACCCTTGGAGTGGACTTTTCCTCCTCTAAGGGCCTCATGAATAGTCATTTGTTTGCATGATAAGACTTCCCTTGTCCTCTTGATGTTGGACATTCTCTAGATGACATAATCAAGCATTGAATTGATGCCTTCTCAATGATAAATGTAGTGGCAAATAGTTCCTCCTTGCTCTCTTCTTCCTCATCTTGTTCTCTTAACATATTATAGAATGTTGTTTCACATATTTTTTTTTTGTTGGGGGGGATACTTATTATAGAATCACTTCAGCTAAGCTATCACACTATGAGGAGCATATCTATGACATAAAAATCACCCATTACTTGCACTTGGACTCTTCCATGCCCACTTAGGGATTTTGAACCCAATTTTTGACACTCAAAAATAGCATAAAACTAAGTTTGAAATAGAGGACCTTTGATAGAAAACAAAAAATAACTTCTTTAATCGCTTAGCAGAGTTCCAATGTGGTTAAGTCAATTAGGAGAGGTGATGATTTCATTGTATCATTTTATATATCTCACTATATTCTTACAATCCTGGCTAGCTATATATCTGATTCGATTGATTGAAAGTACAACCAAGCAGGTACCTGTCATATATTTCTTCCTTGAGTGAGGGAAACTTAGGACAAATAGAGGGAAATGTGACTGCATCTAGTAGATCATATGATATGCGAACAAGGACCATTAGAGGTGAAAAGGTCAGAAGAAAATTATGTAGACGCATGGAATTTTTTCTTGTTGAAGGAGGATCATGCTCTTATGATGATGAGAGCATAGAATACATAGAGGTGCCACTCAGGTATAAGCATTTGGTGAAACAATGGGTACCTAAGGAACTTCCTCCATTAGACATTGACTTCATTTTCAACAATAGGATGTATCACATTGCACCATCCTCCCTGCATGGCCTGAGGCTATTTTCCATGGATGGAATAATTGTAAAATACAATACAGTAACTGAATTGATGGACTATGTCGGACCATGTTACAATTATAACGATTGGATGTGGGTGGTACGGTACATGTGAAGAATGTGAAGATATGAACTCACCACAAATTATATACAGCTAATAAACAATGATAAAAATAAGGGAGACACTATCTATATTGATGGAAGGCCTAAAGCGTCTAGTAATATCATAAGGTTTATCAATAGCACATGACTCAGGACAACAAACAAGCAACCAAATTGCATACATGAAGGACGCGAAGGGAATCGGGTAGTCGTGTGCACGATAAAATAGATATCTCCAGGGGAAGAGTTGTTAGTGGATTACCATTTGAATCAAATAGAAACATCGACTAATAGTGTGTGAGTACTTATGCAACACCTCTTTAAGAAACCTCCACTTATTGCATTATAATTTTTGTATCTTTAACAATGTTTGAAATATTTTATGGTCCCAATTTTATAATAATGTGGGAGGTTGATCGTGGAAAAGTGCCAATTGCAGAACAAGTAAACGATTAACAATTTCAATTTACACTTAATGCAAATTTTATTATTTATTTATTTTATTTTATTTTTGTGGCAATCTGTTTTTGTTATCATTAACAATTTTTTAAATGTTTTGAGGTTCTAATTATATTATAATGTGGTAGAATGATCGTGGAAAAGGGGAAGCCACAGAACATGTAAATGATTAACAAATTCGACTTTGATTTTACGCGAATTTTATTATTTGTTTATATAAGTTTATTTGTGTGATGATTAGTTATTTCATTTGTTTATATAATTGAAATAACAATGATTTTATTGAAATATGTAGTATGTAGGCCATGATGATTATGATTCCCTCGACGAGGAGGAGTTGTATTCATCCCCTAATCCAATGGTAATGATTAAAAAGAAGATCATTAAAGCAAACACGAAACTTGATGGCTTGTTAGACCGTGCATATCAAACTCCTGACATCATAGAAAGGACCAATCTGGTTATGACACAACTTAGGACATATTAGGAAATAACCATAATTTAAAGTGATTTTTTTTTATGTATTGATAAGTTCAATTATGATAATTTGTTTTTTAACTTTTACATTATATAATGAAAAAATATTTTCTTTCTTACATAGAGATATTTGGAGCATGTTCAGCCCGATGTTGGTACTAGTGGCACTACAGAGATGCCACAGAGTCCTAACACATTCCATCATATAGCTGCTAGATTGTTTACTTCTCCATCTTCCACACCTTTAGATGGAAGCCATGACACACATCGCCAGACATCCACACATCAACCAAGCTCTAGTAGAGGTGGTGACACAAATGAGGTTGATGATGTGGTTGATATGGGTGCATTTCCTGGAGCTAGACATGTGACTAACACTGGGACCCTTCCGTGCACATTTTTGGTCAATCATAACAGACTTCCATTAAAACAAATAAGACTCCCATGTAGTTTTTCATATTTTAACCATTTCATGTTGTCGATCTCAAACATAAATCATCGACATTATTATTTTTAAATTAATGATCATATATTTTTGCGTGTAGGAAACAACCATTTTTATAGGAACCTAGAGAGAAAGGCCTTGTTGATTTTTGGGGCAACCGTATGCACGAGGTGGAATTACCAAAATTCCATCCTCAAAAAAGAACTTTTGGATTATCTTGAAGGCCTCTTTGGAGTAGATACCTTCAATAAAAAAGCGGCCACCTTTGTAGCAGGAGAATATTTAAAATATATGAGGGATGTGTATAGATAAAACTTGGAATTCAACCCTAGGTTCCATCGATTCCAGAGAGGGAGTGGAAGGTGGCCATTGATTATGAAAAAGAAAAGAAATTAAGAAAAACAGGAGAACAAATAACTGGTACCCCAAGGTAAATTACAATATATTGAATTCAATACCTTTAATTTTATTTAAATCTAAATAATAGTGTAGTATATAACACACTTGAAACTTTTGATGATAGGTTTCCTGACACTTCGAAGGAAACCAAAGCAAGGATTTCCAAACATGGCTAGCACAGGCTAGGCCAGGGCAGTTGCTCGAGGTTACAATCACGAATCATAAGTACCCAAACATATTAACAATATTATTTGTATCGCCTTACAAACTTTCAGGTAATTTCATCTAATAACATTAAAAATACACACTCTTATGCAATGCAGGGTGATGAATTTGGAATTGAAACCATGGAGGAAGACCTCTGAATTGGTTACAAGTACGACTATAAATTTTTCATTGATCATAGGAAAAGCATGGGGCGTACCTCAAGATCCAGTTTGTGGGATAAGGTAAATAAAAATAAGCCCACATTAACCTTTCATTACTTATAAAATACATAAATGTTTGATATTGTCTATAACTTTAATGTCTTACTTTGTTTTAATTAGGGGAGCAGCACTATCAATGAAAACATTAGTACTCAACAACAGTTCGTTGATAGTGCAGTGCAACCGGAAGATCATGGTGCTCCCAAGAAGCCCCATCCCAGTGGAGTGCATTCCAACGATGTTCCTGTGACTAAGGCCCACGACAGTAAAATAGTTTTATATTAATCATATACTTAATAATTTCATACTTATAATTTTTGTACTTCTATTTTTTTTTACTTATACATTTACGGTTTTATCCTTATAGATTTTCTTGTTTCAATGTCAGAGAATGTCATAGTTGAGCCTCCTCGACCTCAAGATCAAGAGTACGGGACAACCATTCCAGCTGTGCCCACTAGTAGATTAGGTAAATAATTACACTGCAAAGGTTTTTTTTAATATTAATGAACTACTTCAATGATATTTAAAAATTTGCCATATAAATTTAAGATTTTTTGTTTTTGTAGGCGATGGCCCCTCAAAGCAACCTCCATGTCGTGGGTACAATACTAGGCGTGCTCGACATGAGAGGATTGAAACAACATCAGTTGTTGAAGAGCCCCTAGAAAATGAAGACATGGAGGTTGATGAATTAGTTAAGAACTGGACTAGAAAACTAAATAAGACTAAGAGAAATTTATGATGTATAATAATTTTATAAGACAGATCGATGTACATTATATAGCTAGTATATTTGGAACATATTTTGGATGACAAATATCATTTATAAAAACTCTTTTTTATGACATATGCCTTTGAATGATATACCTCATTTATAGCTTTACAATCACTTTTTATCAATTTTGAGTATTTTTAATGCATATTTTTTATTAGAATATAGATTGGGTATTGGGGAATTGAGAGTAATGTGAAGGGGGGGGAGGGGCCATAGGATATTCCACCTTCACATGGCTAGCCCTGTTCAGTAGAGAAAAAAATATTGGAGCCGTTTATTCTTGGAGCAAACCTCTCTCGATCCATTGAAGCAACAACATAGTCAATGTTGACTTTGTTGTTGCTCCTTCAGATCGAGGGAGGTTTTCTCCAAGATCATACGACTCCAATAAATTATTCTCGAAACCAAGAGGAGATTATTCAGGTTGTCACATCTGAGATGCACATTCCGTCGATATATCAGGGACTGCATCATTCACTTGGCGTCTACACTCCATGAAGGAAGAACCTGTTGGCAACTTCACTTATACAGGACAACCATAACAATGGAAGCTATATTGGATCGAAGGTATTTTTTCTATGACTTCTCAAATATATCTGGTTTTCCACATCCAGTGCCGACTATAACTAAGTGGGACAATTATCTTCCTAGATTCAGAGGAAGCAAGCATGATCATCCCAGTGAGAAATTATTAAATTTTCATAAATGCATTCTTGAACATGGTTTTGTTCATGAGGATGTCCTAATAAAGCTATTCATATTTTCTATAGAATAACATGCTCGTGAATGGTGTCAATCCCTTCTTACTGCTAGCATTCATTCTTTGAAGGAGTTTCATACTACCTTTCATCATCATTACAGAAAGCTTTATCTGGTTGATCTTATGTTTGATAATTGTTGTAAATAATTTGAATTCCATATCCATCATTCAGTTAGTATTCCTTCTGATTGTGAGGATGTTGGTGATAGTCATATTGTAGACACATTTGTCCTTGATTCAAATGTCTCTAATAGTTTTGACTATGATATCAAGGATGCCTCAGATTTTGATAAAGAACAAGTTGTTGATATGCATCCAGTATCCCAAGAGCTACAAAATCAATTGATCTTTTCTTTTGGATAAGATATCAAACAAGATTTGATTAGCATTGAAATTGTCCCGCAGTCATGTTCAAATTTGCAAATAGCTGAAGGTGGCAACCATTATCAGAAAGAAGATATGCAGAGACATTTTGATCTTCAACTGAAAAAGCAGGAAGAGGTATTTTCTTACAACTTCATTGATCCTTTTTATGATTATCTGGAGTCTTTGAGCAGTACAAGAGGCAAATTGTTCTTGTTGAATGAAGGTTGTTTCTGTCTTCCTTTTGGATTGCACTTCTGTAAAATTTGGGTTCCTGCATTCATCATTTCCAAATCAGAAGTTTCACCAGTTAGTCATACATTTGTATGGCTTCATTGGAAGCACGATTTTACCTAATCTATGAGAATCATTTGATTAGTTAGGAGTAGGAAGAATAAAGCTTGGTCCTCGAGCATCTTGTTTGCGTTAGTTTTCAATTTCAAAATAAAGAGCAGAGGTTCTCTCAGGCACACAATTTTCCTGGACAAAGATGAAGAGGGATAAGGCCATTGTTCTGTAGGTTCTTGGTAGCTCACAAGGAGCATCCCATCCCCTGTGGAGCTATATGTTAACACATAATATTTTATTATGATTTTTTATAATTTCCCAAAATACATTGCTATAGGAGGGTTCCTGTAATTTTGGACAACTTAACTTCAAGTCAGTTTTTTAAGGGTTTTGAGAAGTCATTTACAGTTCTTGATGATTCCATTGTGTAGCAGACATCATAATATTTCCAACCATATCTCTCACATCCAAAACTCTTCTGGGAAGGCCTCCAAAAACCCTCAAATACCACACTATATTTCTATTGAGAGCACGTTGTGCTTCTGCAATTTTTGAGTGACTAACTTAAAACTTGGATTATGAACAAATGGAATTTATTTTTGAAAACTGGAGGAGTTTTTTGTTCATCACATACCAAATAACAAAACCCTCTCTTATTTTTTCAAAAAGTGTTATGGTTGGAGAGCTATTAGACACACAAGTGGCGCTACAAAATGTGCAGAAATGTTTTACAGTGGCGCTACGAAATTTGGAGGTCTGCGAAATCTTTGAGCACTGTGAAAAATCAGCTAACGGGTGGCAACCAAATCAACAAGATGTGATTTAAAACTTATATTCGGAGGTGTAAACTCAACGGTCAAGGGCATCCAAAGAGGACAGGTGGAAAAAGAGTTATCATTTGATCAAACAACATTCTGCTTTAACAACAGGTTCAGATTTGTAATTATTTATGTTTAGCTAATTTCTAGGAAACAATAATTGAACGTTACATATGTCAAATTCTTTGTAACAGTTTATATTTTTAGAAAGAGGACTTATCACTAGAATCTTGGGAGAGTTAGGAAATGACTCTTTATATATATGGATATGTAAAAACAAAAGAAAGGAGGCCAGTCTTTTGAGACTGTGTTTTTAGAAGAAAGAGACCCAAGAGGTCTGACAGAAGACTTTGAAATTTCAAGGAGGATTATGAGGGAATTGTAGGAGGCACTCTGCCTGTGATCATTGTAACCCTGAGGGGCTTATGTTTTTATAAACATTTATGTTATTGAAGGTTCATGATATCTATGTTATCAGATTGTATTCCATGTTTTCTTTTCCAATTTGTTTTCTTACTTGAATGAATTGTACACCTTGAGGATCATGGTTGCCTTTGATTAATGGATTCTTGAGAATTCAAGGATCTGATGTATCTTGCCTATTAGTCACTGTTTACATTCAAGTACCTTGGATTCATTTATGCAGAGAGAATCTCTTCCTTATGGATGTTGTTCTTTGTGTTATATTATTCTTCTTCTTTTCAACAAACCTTATCTGATATGCAGATTGATTGCATTTAATGAGTAGGGTGTTTTCTTGACTCCATATCCCAACAGTCCATCATTGATTTACAACAACTTATTGTCTTTTCCATTCCTTGTTTTCGTTTTCTTGATCCACAAAAACCCCATCAAGTATTTTTATTTCAAGATGTGTTGGGCTTGTTCTTTAGCAGTCTAAGAACAACTTCTAGCACTAACAGATCTACTTCGAACATAGGACCTCAGGTAAATTCATCATGTTTTCTTTCTCAAAAGTTAGTTACTTTGATCAGATTAGTTACAGATTCTTCGATTATCATTATTATTATTTGTTACATATAAATAAAGTCATATTTCAATGTCTATACTTCTGAATATAAATATGAAGGGTGTTAAGATATAGAGTGATAAGAGGTTTTTTTATATCTTTTTATTTATTTATTTTGGTTATCTTTCACATTTTCCTTCTCTTTTGTTATTTTAATGGCTATTCATAAATCCATCTATGTTGTTAGATTAATGGTAGCTTGTGATTCTTATGGAGTAAATGGTGTTGTTGCATGATATATTCATTGTAAAAGAAAGGTAAGAACATCCAAGTGTTTTAATATAAAATCAATCATTATAATGTATTCAAGACAATCATGAAGATACTTATAAAATTGGGGCAATAAGAACATCGAGACTAATAAAACTTTCTATTAAAATGCATGCCACAAACAAATTATCGTGAGCCTAAGTACTATTTTGTGGAAGCATGTTGTTTTATGTAGAAGCAAGCAACAACATGATTTGGATGGATGTCACTCAATTATAAAGAGCTGAGATCACTTCAAATTGAAGGAAAACAAGTGAAAGGAACCTCAAAGAGAGAATTCTAATCCAAAGTAATTCTCCATGAAATTAAACCAAATCTACTTCAACCCACATGAGTGTAGGACCTTTTCGCATGCCTCCTAGATTTAAAAAAAAAAACTTCATGAATGACTTCTAGACTAAACAAGTGATATCATAGGAGAAAATTGCTTAGGGAAAGAGTTGCATAAAGATCTTGGAGATATCATAATAGCCAAGTATTTAGGGGAAGAGTGCATAAATCTCTTGGAGAGTATAATGATGTTAGAAAAAAGTCATTTTTACATGAGTGTAGTTCTACCCTATGTCATTTCCTTATTGTTTATAATCACACTTGATGATGCAAGGAATTCCAAATGGGCCCCTTCCTTATCTCACTATGTGAGCCAATCCTAAGTGCTCTGCAAAACCATGTATGTTACACAACAAAATACAACAATATAGTAAATATATAGTGTATAAAAGTGGAAAAAAATAGTCATGAATAACATTGATAGAGAGGGAATAAAAAAACTAGTCCACTCATTCTCATTAATAAAGCATATTTACATATAAAATGACTTTGCACCTTAGCGCCTTACTTGAAATTTTATCCTCTACAACTATCACAGATATCAATCCATGTAACTTAACCTTCAACCTTCTTCTTTGCACCAATCTTCCTCTTCTTTTTAAAATCTCTCTTCTTACTCATGTCCTCTAATCTTGTATGAGTCTCCTCATTAATGATGCCATCCAACCTAATATCCTTCAAGATTTGAACCTTTATAGATGCCTCCACCACTAACATATAACCAACACATCCATATGTAGGTTGTAAAGGATTCCTTCTTTATGGTTTTATAAATTACTATTGGTATTCCTCATGAATCCCTTCAACTACATTCCACACCTTCATGTGCCAAACCTTCTTCTACGCATCCTACCCTTGAACCTATTTATTGTGCACCATTCTTAGTTATCCCTTTCCCAACCTTCATTTGTGTTGACTTCCCCCTACATATCTTTTTTGGCTCCTACTCATTCCTACCTTGCACACATACATCAAATCTCACACATGTTTGCACATCCTCTCCTTTTGTGCCTAGATGCACAAATGCCTTTTCTCCTATCAACAATGCTCTTGCATCGAATTCCCCTTACCAATAAAAATTTGTGTGTCCTTGTTTAAATTGTGTGTGTTTCTCTACATCTACCTCTAGCTTCCCCTCATGAAGGTTTTGATACTTATCTTCAAAAATCCAAGTGCTTTCCTCTATAATTTTTTCCTTCCATTTTATTAAAAACGGTTTATATGGTGTACCATGTGTCTTGAAAACCTTCTCACCTATCACTTCCTTAATCTATTTTTTCTTCTTCTTGGGAATATGGTTGCATTAATCATCTTTCATGTCTTCCCTAGTGCATAATCTTATGTTTCTTTTTAATATTAGATATCCTTCATATTGAATATCAATAATTGTCAAATTCTTTAGGAAATTATGCCTTGTATGCATTAGATATTTTGTTAATATTAATATTATTTTATTTTAAATACTCAGATCATGTCACACTTGCGATGAATTTTATCGTCAATGGTATTGATAGTTCGTTGATGGTATTGACACTTCGTCGCAAGGATTCCTTGGATTGTTCATCTATCAGGTGACGACCTAAGGTCGTCTCTTGTGTGATGACTTCTTTAGGTTATCTCTCGTGCGACGACCTCTTTAGTGTTGGTTGTGGAGCCTGATTATCTTCCTGATTTAGAGGTCCTTGCTTTCAGCCGTGTCTATACCCCATGAAGTATTTACACCCCAGAAGTA
>CBVK0100069512.1:0-14852 GCA_900067695.1 Picea abies
GTTTTACATGGAAACCCAAATCGGGAGAAAACCACGAAATGATTTTTCTTATATGTCTTGAAGAATTATATTGCTTTGTTTTCCAACTTCCTTTTCTTTCCAACTACAACTGGAAGGAGGATCCAACCCCCTAGTTTCTCAAGCTACAACCCGAGGGAAGCTCTAACTCCTCAATTCTCTAGCTACAACCAGAAGGAGGCTACAACCCCCCTATGTTCTTCGGCTACAACCAGAAGGTGTCAACAACCACCTGCCCTTGCCTCGTCCAAGCACCCTGAAGTAGAAGTAGAATGATGGAACCATTTTCATCCTTTCATTGTGACATATACTGTTGTACAATTGTATCAACCTATACCACTACACTGTATCCAATCTGTAGAATTTCCCTATAATCAAACCATACCTGAACTGAAGATGTATCTACAAAGATACAACACATACGCAACCTGTAGTGATGAATCCCACGTATGTACATGCCCTATCTATTATGCAGCCCGCGTATGCCTTCTGAAACTAGCGTTTCCTTTCACTTGCAAACTTTTGACCCTCTGTAACTTCTTTCACATAGATATGTAACTTGTCACTGTATCCAGACTATAACTGTACCCTGTACATGCATCCTCATACATAACCTCTACTCAAGGTAAGTATGTCTCTCTCTAGTCATGTTCCATATAGGTATGTGTAATCATGAACAAGTATAATATCCCTCACATGATCTCAGCCATCAACACCTTTCTGATATTCAATTTCTCAATACATCAATAAATACAATATCTCAACCATGTAACATAAAAACTCTTAGCCATATGCCAAGAAATACAAGATGTGCCTCAACAAGAAATATCAATGATAAATATACCAACACTGTATTTCTGTAGATCTGACTTATATAGAAGATCCCATGTAGTCACTAGTCTCTCTAGGGAGAATCCTCAAATATCCATTGCCATTCCTCATGCATACATGAAAATCCAACTATCCATAGAAATAAGACATACCTTTGATCTTATGTATCTAAGCACTCTAGACCTTCCTGGGAGCTTGATCTCAGAATCTAGAACCTCTGCACCTTCATCTTCTCAAGTTTCATGGCTTTATCAACATATACTCACCCTATACACAGTCATCCCGCATACATACTCACCCTATACATAGCCAACCTGCGTATACCTTCAATGTATACACACCCTATACACAAACAACCCACGTACACATAAGAAAATGGAGTTTTCTGTAAATCCAAGAATTTCATCGTCAACCGTTCGTGCTACCTCAGACGTTCGCTACTTCAGATGTATCCACAAGTATTTACAAGAAGCTTTACATAAGAAAATAGATATACAAAATGTACAAGTGTGTGTTTAATGAGTGAGCTTTGCCTCTTATTTATATCTTCATGTAGCCTTACACGTTCCTTATTTTAGGGTTTCTTTATTTAAAATAATTTATTTTGCAAAGAACTTTGACCCTTGGGGGATTCTATAAGACTTATGAGGGTTTCTCCAAATTTGTACGGTCATAACTCTCTAACCGTGAGGAGTTATGTGACATTCCACATAGCATCGGAAACGACATGACAAGCACTATCTATCTAGGATATTTTCCCTGAAAAATTCACTATGCTTCAACTCATTAATCTAGAATTAAGCATGGGTTCTCTTATTCCACAAAGCGTATTCCCATGAGGGCTTTCACCATAAGGGGACCACTTTGGAGATCATCCATATTTACTTCTTATCAGCCATGATGAGACAATAATGAGTCATCTTTATGTCAAAAAATATTGGGTCCATTACCCAAACCTTTGTGCTGGAGGGATTTCTTCAAGGGTTGAAATCAATGACAACCAACCTTAATGAACAGAAAGAGGCTAAATTTGGTGTATTTTGGAAAGCTTCTCGGTGGATGTGTTGAACTAGGGATTATATTGATTATTCTTGATGTATGTAAGTGAATTTTCTGCAATTCTTCTTAATTGAATGGTTATAGTTCTATTTATCTTTTATTTACATTCAATTTTATGAAATTGTTTGATTAAACCCTAGGAATACTAGAACATGTTATTGTCCTAGCTTCAAAAGATTTCACCTACTAGATCTTGTCAAAAAGACATTTTGCTTGAAGCATGAGCTAAGGCCTTGCCATTGCAACACCTTAGTATCCATTGCTTCATCTTAGCCATTTTTCTTCATATTTGAGTTAGAGAGGGAGGAAATATACTAAGGCCTAGGGTTACCCACACCTTAATAGCTAGTTTCCCTTTAGGGTTTGATAATTGGAGACTTGGGTTACCAACACTCCAATATATCACACTCTCTTGTCTTTAACTCTTCTATTATCATTTTTCTTCAACATTTGTTGTTGCACTATTGAATCTATTTTCCCTAAAAGCACTAGTCTAAGTCCTCTTTGAGTAATTGATCAAAAGAACCTTCAAAACCTATTCTTTGAGATTCCAACTAATTATACCTAACCCTAGAATAGCCTAATCTACTAACAATATTTTTTTTGTTACTAAAGTAATATACAACCATTAAGTGCAACATTAAAATCTCATAAAAGCAATTGAAAAGGTTGATTTATACCTTGTCTTCTTTTTTTCTATCAAATTCTAGTATTGTGATTTCAATGGTTAATGATTCTTAGTCATTATGAAGTTATTTCGAGGAATTTAATGTGAAGTATTGTTCTATAAATATTGTTGTTATAATTTTTTGTTTACTTCATCATATTCAACAAATTTTTTTTATCAATAAAGTCTATGCTTTTATGAAGTGCTAACCAACAAGTGTACTTGCAAATATATGCAGTTTCTTGTTGCTTTGTCCCTAGTAGGTACACTTTGATACATTATAATTTCATTGGTTATATAACCAAGACTTTATTATCGGTTGTGACTTGTGAGAGGGGATCCTTATCGATCCATTTTAACCTTATTTTCTAAAACCCCCAGGTGACCGGGGATGTCTCCCCTGGGCCTACCACCCTAAATAGAAAGAGACGCCCTATTGAGGTGACGGTGATAGGATTAGTATCTAGTTAAGCCATTTTTCTCTCTTTCAAACTTAGCTTCTATCAAAGTACAAATTCTGCGATAACATTTTGGGATTGCTGCTAGGGAACACTGAGTCAATATTTCTCAATGAAACTTTTTTCTGTAAGCCTTTGTCTTACACGATTACCTGGCGAGTCCACTGATGCTGATTCCCTCATACCTTTGATAGTTTCAAGAAAATTACCTAGTGACTCCACTAACCTTTCCCTAGGTGCCACCGTACTCTCAATTCTGTGACGTTTCCATGTTATGGGATCATGGCATCTTGGGAACAAGTATATCTGACTATTGATTTCAAAATTATTCAAGGATATCCAACTTGTTTTGATACAAAATGGTCAAAAAAACCTCCAAGGTTTGAAGGGGACCTCCCAATTGCTCACGTTGTATAATTCTTGAAGTATATAAGAGATATAGAATTGGGAGCGGAGGATGTTCTAGTAAAATTATTCATACTTTCTCTACCATCCTTTTTGCAAGATTGGTGTAGGGGTTGTTGCGAAGATAAGGGTATATAATCTTTCATACACATCATCAGTAGGTTTATTGACTTTGTCAGACCACAATTCCAGACATATGAAGATGACTTTCAAAATCTCACAACAGCCTTAAAGAACAAAGGATTCACCACTGAGATTGTAGAACACCTCAAGGATGTATATCATGTTCAATGCCAATAAACTTATAATATAAAAGAAGAGGTTTATGAAGAAAACCGTCAACGTCTTAAAGAGGAGCAAGATTTCTACCATGTTTCGATAAAATGTAGTGAAGATATAATAGAGAGGTGAATTATGAGGATGAAGCATCAGTAACCTCTCCTTAGTCCGATGAATCTCTCCAAGATACTATCTCCCCTACACAAGACGAAGAGAATGAGGTGAGTTATTTTCATTTCCATCTATTTGATGATACCTTTTTTTATGATTCTGAGAGTGAAGAGGAAATGGAACCCTTGGACAACCTAGATCCTCTATCTCTCAAGGTTGAATATGTAGAGGCATATATTTCATTTGATGAATTTATCCAAATATTTGAAGCTCCTGCATAGGAAGGATTAAGAAAGGTGAGTTACTTCCCATTCCAAGTTTTTAATGATTCTTTATCTTATGATGTGGAGAGTGAAGAAGTCTTGGATGTTTTAACCCCTCCATGTTGTGATGAAAATGATGACTTTGTTGATAATATTGATTTATTCACACATGTCTGGAAGCGTAAATGGGATGTGATTGGATATGATGGGGATCCCATTTATGACATTAAGGATAATTTCCAAAAGTTTCATTTACAACTATCATATGATATTACTAAATTTGACGATTAGCAACAAGGTGATGATATGGTTAAAAACCTATTTCAGACACCCAAGGATGACCGAGTGCTATATTCTCCTAATGGTTTTCGGTCATACCTTGAGGATTTTAATTATTGTCCCTCTAATCACTTGGATTTATTCCATGAAGAAGATTATCAACCACTGTTGTGCTCAGATCCTGATAAGAGTAAGGACATCATTTTCCCGAAGAAGAATATTTGCGATAATGTTCTCCAACCACCTTCCATTGGTTTATCTTGTTGTGTCATTAAAGGTGTAGTTGGTAAGTATGTATTTTTTATTAAGTTTCCTTTGAGGTAAACTCTAGAGTTCAAGGGTAGGCTGAATACCTCAAGAAGAAGTCTTTGATTTCAGCCTTTCAGCCTTCCCTTAAGAGTTTTTCAATCATATTATAGCTCTTCATCAATCCTTTCGCAGGCTTCAGATTGTGAGGACGTCCAAGGTAGTTGGCTTTCATACCTTTCAAGTCAGTCTTCTAAACCTTTTCATTTTCATGATTTCTTCCTGAAGTGGATTGAGCACTTTCATGAGAGAATCACTTGGCATGATTTTGTCCCTCCCACCCACCTCCATGATCTAGACTTTATGATTTACAATGATATAGTAAATTCTTTAACTCATGCTATTTATGTGCTTAAATTATCACTATTTTGGTTTATGATGAATCACAGAGGAAGGTATTGTGAGACATTGTTGGGTTGGTTTCACTCGTTATTTGATTACACCTAGATTTCATACAATAGGTAAACAGAGGTAAGCAGGTAGGAATTTGCATTCATTATATATACCATTTGAATTTCATGCTAGAGTAGTTTGTATTTCCATTTGTACATATGATTTCTTTCATTTTTTGTATTATATCTATATCTATATCTATATCTATATCTATATCTATATCTATCTATCTATCTATCTATCTATCTATCTATCTATCTATCTATCTACGAGGCCCACAGGTCCTAGAGATGGAGTATCCAAAGCCAGATCGACTTGAGCATGGCCCTGGAAGGCCCATCCTTTTCTTCTTCAATGCCTTCACTTTGTCAACAACAACATCATCCATCACGTCTGTTTGGTCCTGCAACAGAAATGGGTCTTGCTCAATGAGGTAATGAGTCTGGGTGTCATGGTATGTGTCACTATGATCCTCAAAACTTTTTGGATATGTGCATTTAATTTGTTTTTTCTTCTAATGTGTGCTTGGAGCTTGTGCCTTTCCACTTTACCACACCTGGGAGGAATGACAAGATGCCCTAGTAAGTTGATTCCCATAGGGTTTGAGTTTCCACTGGGGGGATTCATGAAAGGTCATCGTTCATTCCCACCATACTTACCACTTTCCATATTTATCCCTCTCATCCATCCCATTACACTGGTCCGAGCATTCGGTTGGACAAATATCTAAGGGTTGTACCTTACCTTGTGGGAAGAAGCAGATAAAGGACGAGAGCATAAAATTAGTTGGAAAAAAGATAAAATCCAAAGACTAAAACCTTGAGATGCTTCTCCCAGGGACCCCTGATAAAGCAATAAAACACTGGTCAACAACAAACAAAGGGACCCATAAAAACAATAAATCAAGACCTAGTTGGAGGATAGCGGGTATGATAATGATCCAACCTTTTAGGTCCATGGGCATGTAGTGGTATGAAACTACTAGTGGTTGGTCACCACACTAGGGTAGTGGCTCTCAGTGGCATATCCAAGAGAATGGGAGTCTCATCATGAGACAACCTTCTCATTTCCATGAAATTCTTGTGGGGAACATTGCCACCTCTGGTCACCACATTAGGGCAGTGTCCCACAACTAGCCTCTTGAAATAAAAAGAAATAATAACAAAAGATAAAAGGCATGAATGGCCTTGGAAACACTTGCATCCATGACAAGGTGAAACTCACCCTCTTGGGAGGCACCCACGGGTAAGCCATACATTTCCCTTGTATCAGTGCATCAATTGCCCAAACATCCCTTATCACCTCATCCACTTACATGCCCTAGATTTGAATTCACCTGGGAACATCCCACATCCAATGAGAATTATCCTAATAGGACGTCCTAACATCCCCTCCAAACTTGGCTTGTAGAATATCATAATTTCTTTGAGCACTTGTCCGGGTAAAAGGGGGTTTTGTGCACATGTTTAAATAACTTGATGATTACATGTGATTGACATTGCTATGATCCTTATGAATTACGAGCCCATGGAGGGTATATCTATTGATATTGTAGGACCACACCCGATGGATAGGTTCTCGATGGACAAGTACGCATGGGGAGATTATTAGTTCGAATCTCCATGGGGTTAAAATCCCACTTGATGGATGTTGAGACCCCATTGAGGGGCAGATATAGGTCAGAGGATTTCACTAGAGAGAGAGGAGAATGTTTCACTAGGGAAATATTGGCAGTCCTGGACCTAGGGGGGTTGTGCTCTTTCCACCATGATGTAGGCCTTGAAAGGCCCATGATGTCACCAAGTTCACCCATGATGTCACCCAATGTTTTGGGATGTTTTGGAGGCATTTGTGTGCCAAGTGGCATGTGTAGCAGGTTCCTGAGGCATAATGAGGCCTAGCGTTTTTCTCTAGGAGGCCAATGTTTCCAAAAAAGGGCCTAATGTCACCATAAAAGGGCATGGCGTCACCTTTACAACTTGTTTTAGGGTTTAATTATGACATTTAATGTATAAACTAGATATTATTTGTAACTGGCCATATCGACCTTTTCGACCTAATTTTGGTCATTAGTATTGTATAAAAAGGGAAAAATCCCTCTTGTTTTGATCATCTTTCACTCACACTTGTGAGGATTGAAATTTGTTCCCCCCTTAGGATTTCTTGGATGAAATTTTAGGCACACTTGTTGAAGCCGTCTAAATTTGGTGTATTTTGACAAGCTTCTTGGTGGATGTGTTCAACTAGGGATTTTCTTGATTATTCTTGATGCGTGTAAGTGAATTTTCTGCATTTCTTATTAATTGAATGGTTATAGTTCTATTTATCTTGGATTTACATTCAAGATTATGAAATTTCTTGATTAAACCCTAGGAAGACTAACGCATGTTATTGTCCTAGCTTCAAAATCTTTCACCTACTAGATCTTGTCAAAAGGCCATTTTTCTTGAAGCATGAGCTAAGGCCTTGCCATTGCAACACCTTAGTATTCATTGTTTCATCTTAGCCGAGTCTGCTTCATGTTTGAGTTAGAGAGGGAGGAAATCCACTAAGGCCTAGGGTTACCTACACCTTAGTAGCTAGTTTCCCCTTAGGGTTTGATAATTGGAGCCTTGGGCTACCAACACTCCAATCTATCACTCTCTCTTGTATTTAACTCTTCCATTATCATTTTTATTCAACATTTTTTGTTGCATTATTGACTCCATTTTCTGTAAAAGCACTAATCTAAGTCCTCTTTGAGTAATTGATCAAAAAAACCTTCAAAACCTATTCTTTGAGCTTCCTACTAACTATTCCTAACCCTAGAAAAACCTAACCTACCAAAAATTTGTTGTTGTTATTAAAGTAAGCTACAACCATTAAATGCATCATTAAAATCTCATAAAATCAATTGAAAAGGTTGATTTATACCTTGTCTTGTTTGTTTCTATCAAATGTTAGTATTGTGATTTCAATGGGTAATGATTCTTAGTCATTCTGAATCTATTTCAAGGCATTTAATGTAAAGTATTGTTCTATAAATATAGTTGTTATAATTTTTTGTTTACTTCATCATATTCAACAAATTGATTTTATCAGGAAAGTCTAGGGTTTTATGAAATGCCAACCAACAAGTGTACTTGAAAATATATGTAGTTTCTTGTTGCTTTGTTATGGGTAGGTAAACTTTTATTGATTATCATTTCATTTGTTATAAAACTAGGACTTTCCGCTCAGTGGTGATGTGTGAGAGGGTATCCTTATCTAGCCATTTTGACCTTGCCTTCTCAAACCCCCAAGTCACTGAAGATGTCTCCCTTGGTCCTACCACCCTAAATAGAAAGAGACATCTTATTGAGATGAAAGTGATAGGATTAGTCTCCAGTTATGCCAATTTTCTCTCCTTTAACCTTCCCTTATGTCAAAGTAAAAATTGTGTGATAACATTTTGGTGCCACTTTCGGGGAACACTGAGTCAATATTCCTCAATGACACTTTTTTCGATAAGCCTTTATCCAAGCACCTTTGTCTTACAAGCTTACTTGGCGACTCCACTGAGGGTGATTCCCTCATCCCTTTGATAGTTTCAAGAAAATTATCTCGTGACTCCATTAACCTATTCCTACGTTCCACTTCAATCTCAATTATGTGACATTTCCAAGTTATGGGATCATGGAAGCCTGGGAACAAGTATATCCAACTATTGATTTCAAAATGCTTAAAGGATATCTAACTTGTTTTGATTGAAATTGGACAAGAAACCCTTGAAAATTTGAAGGGGGCCTCCCAATTTCTCACATTGCATAATTATTGAAGAATATAAGAGAGATAGAATTGGGAGGGGAGGATGTTCTGGTAAAATTATTCATACTTTTTGTACCATCCTTTTTGCAATATTGGTTTAGGGGTTGTTGCGAATATAGGGATATATCATATTTCATACACCTCATCAGTACATTTATTGAATTTGTTAGACCACAATTCCAAACATATGAAGATGCCCTTAAAATCTCACAACATCCTTAGAGAACGAAGGATTCACCACTGATATTGTAGAAGACCTTAGGGATGTATATCATGTTCAATGCCATGAACCTTTTGATATAAAAAAAGAGGTTTATGAATAAAATCGTCAACCCCTTGAAGAGGAACAAGATTTCTCTCATGATTCGATAGAATGAAGTGAAGATATAAATAGAGAAGTGAATTATGATGATGAAACACCGAAAACTGGTCCTCGGTCTGATGAAGCTCTCCAAGATCCTATCTCCCCTACACAAGATGAAGATAATGAGGTGAGTCATTTTCCTTTCCATCTTTTTGATGATACCTTGTCCTATGATTCAAAGAGTGAAGAGGAAAAGGAACCCTTGGACAAGCTAGATTTTTTTATATCTCAAGGTTGAATATGTAAAGGCAGATCTTCCATTTGATGAAGTTATCCAAATACTTGAAGCTCCTGCACTCGAAAGACTAAGCAAAGTGAGTTATTTCCCCTTCCATTTTTTTAATGATTCTTTATCTTATGATGTGGAGATTGAAAAAGTGTTGGATGTTTTAACCCCTCCATGTTATGATGAAAATGATGACTTTGTTGATAATATTGATGAATTCATACATGTTGGGAAGCGTAAATGGGATGTGATTGGATACAATGGGGATCCCATTTACGACATTGAGAATCATTTCCAAAAGCTTCCTTTACAACTATCATATGACATTACTAAATTTGATGATTAGAAACAAGGTGATGATATGGTTAGAAACCTATTTCAGACACCCAAGGATGACCCGGTGTGGTATTATCCTAATGATTTTTGGTCATACCTTGAGGATTTTTATGATTATCCCTATGAGGAATTCGATTTATTCCATGAAGAATATTATCAACCACTGCTTTCTCAGATCCTGATAGGAGTAAGGAAATCGTTTTCCTGAAGAAGAATGTTTGCAATAATGTTCTCCAGCCACCTTCCATTACTTTATCTTGCTATGTCATTAAAGGTGTAGTTGGAAAGTATGTATTTTGTATTAATTTTCCTCTAAGGAAAACCATAGAGTTCAAGGGTAGGTTGAATACCTCAAGAAGAAGTCTGTCATTTCATCCTTTCAACGTTCCCTTGAGAGTTTTTCAATCATCTTCTTGGTTTTTGTCAATCCTTTCCCAAGCTTCAAATTGTGAGGACGTCCAAGGTAGCCAACTTTCGGACCTTTCGAGTGAATATTTTGTACCTTTGAAGTTTCAGGATCCCTTCCTAAAGTGGATTGCGCACTTTCGTGAGAGAATGGCTTGGCATGATTTTGTCCCTCCCACCCGCTTCCATGAGATAGACTTTATGATTTTCGATGATATTGTACAATTTCTAACTCATGTTATTTATGTGCTTAATGTATCATTGTTTTGGTTTATGATGAAGCACAGAGGCAGGTATTGTGAGACATTTTTGGGGTGGTTTCACTGGTTATTTGATTACACCCAGATTTCAACCAAAAGGTAAGTAGAGGTAAGTAGGTAGGCATTTGCAGTCATTGTATATACCATTTGAATTTCATGCTAGAGTAGTTTGTATTTCCATTTGTACATATGATTGCTTTCATTTTCTGTATTATATATATAAGCTGAGGGTGATATCACCACTCCAAATGACCACTAATAGTCTTATGTTGAGATCAAGCAGGTCACAGGTTATGCCAGAGATGTTGAGGTTCTCATGCACTCTACGGTGAGCATGATATCATCACCCCAAATGATTTCTAATAGTCTTATGTTGAGATCAATAAGGTCATAGGTTATGTCAGAGATGTTGAGGTTCTCATTCTCTCTATGGTGAGCACTAGTCCTCGAGTTGGAGCCAAATGTTATCCCCTAGCCTAGGGATAACTAAGGAGATTATGTCTTGAGGCCCACAGGTCCTAGACATGGAATACTGAGAGCCATATCAAGTTGACCATGGCCTTGGAGGGCCTATCATTTTCTTATTTGGTTCCTCCACATTGTCAGTAGAAGAATAATCCATCATGTCGGTCTAGTATTGCAATAGAAATGGGTCATGCTCAATGAGGTAATGAGTTTGGGTATCATGGTATGTGTCACTCTGATCCTGAAAACTTTTTGGATATGTGAATTTATTTCCTTTTTTCTTCTAGCATGTGCTTGAACCTCACGCCTTTCCACTTGACCACACTTGGGGAACTAGTACATATGACCAAATTTGACACAGTTTTTCATTGCTATTTCCACACTTATCCATCGTAATTTCCACGAAATCCAAGACTATTTTTCGTCGCTATATCCACGAACCAGATGTTCATGGAAACAATGACAAAATTATCCCTCCATGTGTCCTTTCCATCAATATAGGTTAACCTTATACACTGTCGCAATAGGGATGAGAAACCGTGCTAATGTAAAAAAATTGTGGAAAGTTGCGACGCAAAATCATGGCAATAGCGACGAAAATTTATGGCAAGATAAAACTTACAAAGCAGATGTTGTATGTGCGATGCAAAACCATGGCAAAGTGCGATGAACTTTCATCACTATTGCCATAATTGTTCAAAATAAAATTTTCCTTCGGACAAACTATCGTCGATATTGCGACGTGTCCTTTAAGTTAAAAAAAATAAAAATACACGAGATATGGTATTACCATATTACATTGTAATATGGTATTACCATATTACATTGGGTATTACCATATTACATTGTAATATGTTAATACCATATTACATTTTAATATGGAAATAACATATTACATTGTAATATGGTATTACCATATTACATTGTAATATGGTAATACCATATTACAATGTAATATGGTATTAATGTCTCTACTTTCTCAACAAGATGCAAGAAGTTCGTTTTAAAAACAACTTAGGATAGTGATTTGTCCTGAGTGGGATGGTGACCTTGGCATTCAACAAGATAGGAAGTAATTTATTGATGACAAGTGTAGCAAGTGTGCAGGTCCACTAGTGTATGGATATTATCTGTTAAGTGGCAGACTTGAACTTCTTCTTCCAGAATAGATGGATCATATAGCTTGAAATGATTGACATAAATGATATTATGGATGTCTAGAAAGGAAGGGAAATACTAATGACAGCCATTGTCATTAATATATTGAAGAACAATATACAGACAACAACAAATAGGCTTGAGGTTTTTCTAATGCTACCCCTTAAAACATTGTTTGTCCATATACAACCAAAGTTAGTCACTAATTTGAAACTAGACAAATCCTTTATGGTGATTCTAGAGGGATTTATAATGAGCTAGGGAGGATTGAAGGGCATTAGTAAACAAATAATGAATGTTAGATCATTTATGAACATACGAGATTCTATACATTTTACCTCGCCTTATAGGAACTTATATCCATAAGATGTGAATAATAACAAGATGCAAAGAATGAGCAATGCAAGAAATTATATAGGGGTAATATGAGGGTCTTTGCAATGTACACGAGATACATTGTTGTTGTGAGGGAATCCTCCATTAAATAGGCCTATATATCCCATGGTAAATGTGAAGACCCCTATGCCTTGAGAATTAGTGTAAGGTAAAACTACAAGGTGTGCCATGTGGATTAGTGTAATGTTAGGCAAGTAGAAGAGAAATGAGAAAGAAATATTGGTAGACAAACATTTCATGTTAAACACACAATTTTGACATGGGGGAACAAGCGAATTTAATCACTTCATAAGAATGATAGAAACTAAACTATGAAATGTAAATAATGAAATAAAAATAAATAATCCTAACTATCATGTAAATGATGCAATGGCTAAATTAGGAGATTAGAGATGAGCAATTTCTAATTACTATATTAATGGAACAATAACTAGAACATGTAAGTAAACCATGAGTGAGTCTAACAATAATAATAAAATCTCAACTATAAAATCATTGATAAGATTACAAGTGACAAGGAGATACTTTCACTTACTTATATGTGAGGTAGGATGGTGTAGGAAAATGTTTAGCTATATACCTACATAACATAGGTTGGCATCTTACCACAAGTGAGGTAGGATTAGCAACATGATCTCTTATGGAAAGGATGGAGGATAGATGAAAAGGTAAAGATGGGAGGTTGTGGTGTTATGGTAGTTCTAACAAAGTCAAGAGAAATAAGTTCATGACACTGGCATGACATTGGAAAAAGGCATGAGTTGACATAAACCGACTAAGAGTGAACATGAGAGAGAGAGGAAACACACTCTAATATAGGGTTATCACAAGAATAAATGTGACATATGGCAACTTGGAGGTGATGTGCATCAACCTAAGTTCAATGCAAGCGTAGAGGTAAAAAATACCAATGATATACCAATGGAGGAGAGAGGATCAAAGGAATATATGATGCCACCATTGGGAGGGACTCCATAGTTGCAAGCTATGGAATGTGACCATTAAGGGGGACATCTTGGAAAAATGACCAAAGAAGTGATAGATGATCCTAACTAGGTAGAGGTTATCTCAAGTAGGGTATTTCTTGAGATAATGACCTAAAAGGGACCCATCAATGTTATGACCAAACAAAAATGAAGAAAAAGGGGTGTAAGGAAGAAGAGCTAAGGAGGTGAGGCAATACTTTCCCCAAGCATTTGAAGGACTAGGAAAAGAGGAAGAGTATGTAGGAGAGAATGGAACACTAGGAGAGGAAGAAGACAAGGGGAGAACTAGGTAATATTGGGTGCTACCAAGTAAGAAGTGGATAGAGTTGATAATGGGAAGTCTAAGCTAGCCCCAAAAAACTCCCAATAGGAACAAGGCTTCATTCAACTTGATAAAAGTGTGTTAAGACATGGGGCCTTTTTAATGTTAGAAAATCTTGTTTTTGACAACTAATGGAAAGATAAGGAAAAGAGAAGGCATAGAAGAACAAGGGGCTACCTCATTGTTGTAGCCAATGAGAGGACAAGGGCAAGCAATTAAGGAACTAGGTATAATATATCATATATGTATTTTGTTAATTTGTGTGTGGTAGAAAAAAAAAATATTGAGTTAAAAATCATTGGGGAGGTTTGGGATTTAGAATGAGAATAGCAGAGTGAGAGTGAATCTAGGTAGAAGGTTGAGAATGTATTATTTAGAGAGTTTGGAAGAGGGATAGTGCAACCATATGAGATGAGATGGATTGATGTGATGTAAAGGTGAGAGAGAAAGGTATTTATGTCTTATGTTTTGTTGGGTCTTAACATTATAAGTAAGAGGTATTGCGAGAGGTGAGTTCATAGTTTTTGTCATCTTTATAGAGTTGATAAGTATTGCAATGACCATCTTATAAATAATTTCATTGTTTTTAATTAGGTAGAAGGATGAGAAGGTATCATTTGGAATGTGTGGAAGAGAGAAACTGAAACCATATGAAATGGTTGGAATGTGAGTTACAACTAAGAGAGAAATATATTTATGTAGGATGTCTTGGTCACATCATTACATGGAAAGGGTATTACAATAAAGATGAGTTCATAGATTTTGTTATCTTTAGAGAGTTGATAGGTATTTCAATGGACATATTATAAAGCATTTCATTGTTGTTCATATGATATGTTCAAGAGTAAATTAGAGTAATCAAGGGGATGTACATAAGATTCAACATTCTCTTGAAAAATCCCTATGACAAGGGTGACTCCACAATGTTTATTAATGAGAATATGAGTTCTGTCCTATTGTACAAAGCCTCATTGATAAGGAGAGGGGTGAGGAGTGGTGGAAAATGTGATTATTTTGGTTACAATTGTTAAGGATTATAGTGGCAAGTTGGTCTTTGATCTAACAATTATGAGTAAAAA